>PPLL03000008.1:0-232500 GCA_003706475.3 Insectozyma corydali | reverse complement strand
TAGCGCGCGTGCGGCCCAGAACGTCTAAGGGCATCACAGACCTGTTATTGCCTCAAACTTCCATCGACTTGAAATCGATAGTCCCTCTAAGAAGTGTCTATACCAGCAAATGCTAGCAGCACTATTTAGTAGGTTAAGGTCTCGTTCGTTATCGCAATTAAGCAGACAAATCACTCCACCAACTAAGAACGGCCATGCACCACCACCCACAAAATCAAGAAAGAGCTCTCAATCTGTCAATCCTTATTGTGTCTGGACCTGGTGAGTTTCCCCGTGTTGAGTCAAATTAAGCCGCAGGCTCCACTCCTGGTGGTGCCCTTCCGTCAATTCCTTTAAGTTTCAGCCTTGCGACCATACTCCCCCCAGAACCCAAAGACTTTGATTTCTCGTAAGGTGCCGATTGCGTCAATAAAAGAACAACAACCGATCCCTAGTCGGCATAGTTTATGGTTAAGACTACGACGGTATCTGATCATCTTCGATCCCCTAACTTTCGTTCTTGATTAATGAAAACGTCCTTGGTAAATGCTTTCGCAGTAGTTAGTCTTCAGTAAATCCAAGAATTTCACCTCTGACAACTGAATACTGATACCCCCGACCGTCCCTATTAATCATTACGATGGTCCTAGAAACCAACAAAATAGAACCATAACGTCCTATTCTATTATTCCATGCTAATATATTCGAGCAAAGGCCTGCTTTGAACACTCTAATTTTTTCAAAGTAAAAGTCCTGGTTCGCCAAAAGGCTAGCCAGAAGGAAAGGCTCGGTTAGGTCCAGTACGCATCATGAAGATGGACCGGCTAACCAAGCCCAAGGTTCAACTACGAGCTTTTTAACTGCAACAACTTTAATATACGCTTTTGGAGCTGGAATTACCGCGGCTGCTGGCACCAGACTTGCCCTCCAATTGTTCCTCGTTAAGGTATTTACATTGTACTCATTCCAATTACAAGACCCAAAAGGGCCCTGTATCGTTATTTATTGTCACTACCTCCCCGTGTCGGGATTGGGTAATTTGCGCGCCTGCTGCCTTCCTTGGATGTGGTAGCCGTTTCTCAGGCTCCCTCTCCGGAATCGAACCCTTATTCCCCGTTACCCGTTGAAACCATGGTAGGCCACTATCCTACCATCGAAAGTTGATAGGGCAGAAATTTGAATGAACCATCGCCAGCACAAGGCCATGCGATTCGAAAAGTTATTATGAATCATCAAAGAGCCCGAAGGCATTGATTTTTTATCTAATAAATACATCCCTTCCAGAAGTCGGGATTTTAAGCATGTATTAGCTCTAGAATTACCACGGTTATCCAAGTAGTAAGGTACTATCAAATAAACGATAACTGATTTAATGAGCCATTCGCAGTTTCACTGTATAATTGCTTATACTTAGACATGCATGGCTTAATCTTTGAGACAAGCATATGACTACTGGCAGGATCAACCAGATAACTACATAACATAGGCGAAAAAGTTCTCCAACGAGAAAATTCCTCACCTAAGAAGTTATTCTAAGTTGCAAGAAACTGAAATGTTTCCCGTAGTTTCTTTCATACCCGTCTTTTTACAGATAGGTCGAAATAGCTACATCCATATAGCCCTCTTTAAATTCTCCTGGTATGATGTCCGCTAAACAATTGACGAATCAAAGTTTAACATAACCAACCATGGAAGGAGTTACACTTAATGCAATCACAGTATTGGATACCGGTTACACATCAAGGCAGGCTCCTAAGTGGTTTTAGTTAGAACACTTGCTATCAGCTAGTAATCCACTAAATCCGGCAGTGCTTATATACAAAATCGTTAGATATTTGATATAAGACTGTTCAGGCTTACTTCAAAAAAGAAGTTCACCCATGTCGTTGTAGCGTAAACAGCTGATTGTACCTTGTCGGCACTCTCACACTATCTCCACTCACCGACTTGGCCTTAATAATCACAGAAAAATAAAATTACTTTTATTTCACTGCTCTTACTTTGCTTTCGCATATATATCCTTTCGTTCATTTCTGGGCATAAAATAACTTACCCACATAGTAACATTTTTTTCTGCGCACCTTTTTGTAACAATTCTTCTTATCCTACTTATATAGAGGAGGCTCTACAACTGATCATATGTCTGATCTTTGAGGCCAATGAGCTCTTTGGTATTGGTTTCAATTGCAATTTTCAAAACCCGACAGGAAAGCCAACCATATTTTTGAATAATATATATTATTTAAATATTTTTTTTTTAATTCCATCTTGTAAAAGCATCCTTGAACAATAGCCGACTAAACTTTGCCACCGAAAATTAAAGCTAACAGGTCTTTCAAAATTATTGTGTTTGCCTTTAGTTGATACCGTAAAAGTTCGTCAAAAGTCACCAAGATCTAAACTTGAGATAACGGAAGAATATAAGATAAATTTACAAAAAAAAGAATCGATAACAATACTGTAATAATCACTTGGTTTAATAAAATGCTCGTTTTTCAGTGTAAAGAATTGACCCGCACAACCTACCGATGGGTTTTATCAAGGTTGGGAATGATAAATACCAATACAAGTATACTGATTATGAAACTTCATCACTCAATGGCAAACGCTTCAAATCACTTTCACACAGAATCACACTTCTATAAAGATCATAATTCTAGAATATGGCTGCAAAAAATACTAAAGTGATTTAAAAATTTCAAGATATTTCAAGAGAGGGCAAGAATGAAAACGAAATAAGTCGGGAAATAATGTGTGACTAATTTGGTTGATAAAACACTCTATTGATTGGTCTAGAGCCTAGAAAGGCTGATAAACTATGATATGGAATGTTCGGGAGCAAAGGTGGCTGTAATGATTTTGACATGTTCTAACAATGAATGGAGATGAAGTGATTCAACTCTAATGATGCTCCTCAAAGTTTTTATAAATATATTATAATGTCTATGAATAACTCAGAAACTTTCACTATTACTCTCACTACTCGTGGTACTAATAAAGAGATCTTAGAATCTACATATCATCAAACCTAAGATGATGTGAGAACAAAGTGATATACTGGTAGACTTAAGAAAAATATAACTAATGTAAAACATTTCAAATTATAAATTCTATAGAATGTCTAGCTTATAAATCATTGTATTTATCATAAGTTTCTCTCCAATATTTGAAAAACCCCTCAAAGAATTTAGTTCCCAATGCAATGTCCTTAGACCCTACTGTAGCTCTGATTGAGTGCATCGAAAGTTGAGGAACACCCAAGTCAATAGTTCTAGCTCCTGTCTGACTTGAAATTGACGTACCTATGGTCAAACCTGATTGTGTATCGTTTCTACTTTGAAAGTATTGTAATGAGTCATTATTTTTTTTTGCTACCTCCTCGACTAGAGCCAAGCCAATCGAGTCGGTTGCCATAAGACCATTTGAGTCCAAAGCTATGGTAACACCTTTGTTTGGAACGGGCATATGGTTCTCAAGAAAATTATCTTTGAAATTGGGGTTCAATAAATGAGTCACGTCGGCTGATAAAATTATCGAATTAGCATACACTTGTTTCAAGGTTTCTTGAGAATCAGAATATTTTGTAGCAATAAATCTCGAAGTGACTAGTTCAAGTAAACCACCTTTGGCGCCTTGTCTAGACAACGAGCCAACTTCTTCATTATCAAACAATGCAACTACTGAAAATGATTTTGAACTTAACACCTGTTCATTTACAGAATTAATCAACGCATGCAAAGCTGCAAAGGAACAAATTCTATCGTCAACTCTTGGAGCAAACACAAACTCCTTATTTAATCCTCCTATTGTACCTTTTTGAACATCATACAATTGTAAATCCCATTGTAAAATATCACCAACTTCTACATTTGCCAATTTTGAGATATACCTTAATAACTTGATCGAATGTTTACCAAACAAGGGAGCGTTCTTTTCTTCGTCGGTAGCTGGTTCTTCTTCTTCGGTTGAAAACCCAATTACAGGAACTGCTTGAGTTTCCTTATTGAAGGGGCCAATCGATGGAGCTCCAAAATGAGGAGCCAAAGTTGGAATATGGGCAATTGGATTAGGTGTTGAATCTACCAATTTTTGCACAACCTTTCCCTCCTTATTTTTGATCAAGAGTCTACCTCCAATACCAAGGTCTCTGTCCCACCAAAGATCTTTTAACGTTCCTGAATACGGCGCGACACCTAATAATTCATACCCATCGACTTTTTGTTTTTTGGAATTAGGTTTCAAAAGTGTAGTCAACGAATCGATATGAGAGGCAATTGCACCTATCCCATACTCGGGTTTCCAATCTTCGCCAACTACGAATGCAGCTAACGAAGAGCCATTTCTGATTGTAAAATATTTTCCTGGTTTTATGCCTTCCCATGATACTTGTTCGGGGAGGTATTGAAACTTATTATTTATTAGTCTTTGTTTAAAATAATTGACAACGTGATAAATAGTTGGATTCTCATACGTGAAGTTGATGTAATCTAAAGCCGCTTGCTCAAAATCCTGAGTTTCTTCTTTAGTCAATACATCGATACTATTTGCTTCAGTTTGATTCAATTTCCTTTTCTGTAACTTTTTCAACGAGTCTTGCAAGCCTAATAAAATATCATCAATTGTAGACATGCTTAAAGAAGAGTGATTGTTAGGTAGTTCCATACACAAAGCTAGTACTTTATAGAGTTGATGAAAATGCGGAATTGCTTTTGTGTTTCAAGTTTATCAGTCTAAATATGGAATTAATAAATCCGCATTTGAGAAAGAAAGACTTTCGAGCCGTAAGATTCCCCACAGTTCGTAGCCACAGAGCAATGAAATTAATCTATGTTCAACATCATGCAGATTCTTTATATTGTGATGGAAGATCCTAATTGAGATCCGGAATATTGAAATGTAACGTTTGTATTCTATTGTCGTATCTCTTCTCAAAGATAAAAAATGTAAAACAAAGAAAAAAAGAAAACGTTCTGAAAAAAATTAGCTGTATCTCATCTTCAAAATATGTCTAAATCATTTGACGATTTCTTGAAGCAACAACAACAGGCTCAAAACAAACCCAAGGGTTTTGGATATAGAGGGAGCAATCAATACAATGCCCAACAAGCACCTATGTTTGTACCACAGGCTCAACAAGATTTTAGGAGAAGCACTCAAAATTCGTCTATAAGCTCTCCCGTTGACTCATTGCCAAATAGTGGAAGGAGCACTCCATTACAACACAATGCGTCTACCACTTCGTTATCATCATTGAATTCAACCTTGTCAAAACTTGACTTGACCGAAGTCCCCTTTGAAGAAAACTTAAATAATATTGAAAAATCAACCAAGATTAGCGAAGTTAGAACCGAAGTAGATCAAATAATATCCAAAATTGAAATCCCAGAGTTGGAACTCATTAATTCAAAATGGAAATTGAACGATATTTTAAAATCGTTATTGAAACCGAAAAACTCTTCATTAATTAAAGAATCAGCATTGATGATAATACAACAACTCGCATCTAAATTTGGTGGAAGAACCCCAGCAGAAAGTCATTTCTTACTATACTTTTACACAGCTTTTGAAAGTTATACTGATAAAGATAAAAATGTTGTCAAGGCAGCCAAAGCTGCAGTAGAATCGTTATATGGAATTTATCCAATAGAAGCTTTGGGTACTGTTGTATTGGAAGAACTTCTACTCATATTCCAAAGTGGTGCGAAATGGCAATCCAAGATTGCAGCATTGACTTTCTTTGATAAATTGATTGAAGATGTCCCGGCTGATATATTAGAATTAAAATTCAAAAATGCGGTTCCTGTTTTAACCGATCTTTCAACTGATTTCAAGCCTGAGTTGGCCAAACATGGTTTACAAACATTGAAAAAATTTGTCAAAATATTGGACAACTTGGATTTGCAAAATAAGTACGATTTGATTGTTGAAACTTTAGCTAATCCTCAAAAAGTCACCGACTGTATCAAAAGTTTGTCGTCGGTTACATTTGTTGCAGAAGTCACAGAACCAGCTTTATCCTTATTAGTCCCAATTTTGGATAAATCATTGAAGATGTCTTCCTCGTCAAATGAACAATTGAGACAGACAGTAATGGTCACTGAAAATTTAACTAGATTGGTGAACAACAAAAGAGAAATTGAACATTACATACCTATCTTGTTACCCGGAGTAAAGAAAGTGGTGAATAACGCATCTTTACCCGAAGTTAGAGAGCTTGCCGACAAAGCGTTGAAAGTTTTAATTGATGCTGAAAACGAACAAACCGATGGTAAATTTCACGGTAGAATAAACATGGAACAGGCAAAATCCTTCTTTTATGAAAATATAGATGATGTTCCTGAAATTGTCAAAAATCCTAGCCAGTATCTAGTTGAAATCCTTCAAGTTGATGCAAATGTGAACGATTGGAAAAGATTGAAAGAATATTTGATCATGGTCACTGACAATGAAACTTATAGTGAGCAAGTCGTTAATCATTTGAAGAAATTGTTTCTTCCAGTAGCTGTTAACGATGACGACCTTGAAGAAGGAGCAGTCATTATAGTCGACGCTGAGTTTTCATTGGCTTATGGTACTAGAATGTTACTTAACAAGACAAATTTAAGATTACTAAAAGGTCATAGATATGGTTTATGTGGTAGAAATGGTGCTGGTAAATCTACATTGATGAGATCAATTGCTAATGGTCAATTAGAGGGATTTCCTTCTGCTGATGAATTGAAAACATGTTTTGTTGAACACAAATTACAAGGTACCGAAGCAGAAATGGATTTGGTTAGTTTTATTGCATCTGATCCCGAATTAAAAGATGTTGGAAAAGATCAAATTAAAGCTGCTTTGATGGAAGTTGGATTCCCCGAAGAAACTTTACAAAGACAAGTAGGCTCATTATCTGGAGGATGGAAAATGAAATTAGAATTGGCAAGAGCGATGTTAATGAAAGCTGATGTTTTATTACTAGACGAACCTACAAATCATTTGGATGTAGCAAATGTCAAATGGTTACAAGATTACTTGATTGAACACACCGAAATCACTTCCCTTATAGTTTCCCATGACTCTGGTTTCTTAGACGCCGTTTGTACCGATATCATCCATTATGAAAACAAAAAATTAGCTTACTACAAGGGTAATTTATCAGAATTTGTCAAGGTCAAACCAGAAGGTAAATCATATTATACATTAACCGACTCCAATGTGAAAATGACATTCCCACCACCAGGTATTTTAACTGGTGTCAAATCTAATACCAGATCTGTTGCTAGAATGACAGGTGTTACTTTCACATACCCAGGAGCGGAAAAACCATCCTTGGTCAATGTTTCAGCATCATTGTCATTGTCTTCTAGAGTTGCAATTTTGGGTCCAAATGGTGCTGGTAAATCGACTTTGATCAAATTATTAACTGGAGAAACCATTCCTGATAGTGGGAAAGTTGAAAAACATCCAAATTTGAGAATTGGATACATTGCACAACACGCGTTACAACACGTTGAACAACATAAAGAAAAAACAGCAAATCAATATTTACAATGGAGGTACAGATTTGGAGATGATAGAGAGGTGCTTTTGAAAGAGTCAAGAAAAATATCTAAACAAGAGTCAGCCATGATGGAAAAAGAGATCGATATTCAAGATGGAAGAGGTAAAAGACAAATAGAAGCTATAGTTGGTAGACAAAAGTTAAAAAAATCGTTCCAATACGAAGTCAAATGGAAATACTGGTTGCCTAAATACAATTCATGGGTTCCAAGAGAAGTTTTAATGGAGGAAGGATTTGACAAGTTGATTCAAAAATTTGATGATCACGAAGCTTCAAGAGAAGGTTTGGGTTATAGAGAATTGACTCCGACCGTGATTAGAAAACATTTCGAAGGGGTTGGATTGGATGGAGATATAGCTGATCACACACCTATGGGATCTTTATCGGGAGGTCAATTGGTCAAAGTTGTGATAGCCGGTGCAATGTGGAACAATCCTCACTTATTAGTTCTTGATGAACCTACCAATTATTTGGATCGTGATTCTTTGGGTGGTTTGGCCATTGCCATTAGAGAATGGGCAGGAGGTGTTGTCATGATATCCCATAATAACGAGTTTGTCGGTGCGTTGTGTCCAGAACAATGGCACGTTGAAAACGGTCAAGTTATACAAAAAGGTACTGTTGCGGTTGACTCAGCAAGATTCGAGGACAATGGAGGAGACGCATCCAAGGAAGACTCACCCGCCCCAACCATCAGTTTAAGATCCAACACACCAAGACCTGATGATGACGATTCACCAGCTAATATCAAAGTCAGGACAAAGAAAAAGAAAATGACAAGGAATGAAAAGAAAGCACAAGCTGAAAGAAGAAGATTGAGATATATAGAATGGTTGAACTCTCCAAAAGGTACACCAAAACCAGTCGATACTGATGATGAGGAGGAATAGAACTGATTGGCCTATAGTCGTGTAATTCTATTACTGTCAAAATTAATTTTTCTTTTTCAATTCTCAAATTCGCATTCAGGTCTTATTCTATAATCGAGGGCGAAAAATACAAAATCATATATCACCAACATATCAATAATGGCTGATAGATACTCATTTTCCTTAACTACATTCTCACCAAGGTACGTCATACTCACCATAATTCATGAACCATACTAACTCCAATTGTTAGTGGTAAGTTAGTCCAAATAGAATATGCATTGAACGCAGTGAAACAAGGTGTAACCACAATTGGTATCAAATGTGACAATGGAGTCGTATTAGCAACAGAACGTAAATCCAATTCATCATTGATAAAAAACGATACAAACACTAAAGTCGAATATATTACCCCAAACATTGGGATGACGTATAGTGGGATGGGACCAGATTTTAGAGTGTTGGTCGACAAGGCTAGAAAATTGGCTCAAACAAATTATAAACGTATATACAATGAGTATCCACCAGTGAAAATCATGGTTCAACAAATCGCTAAAATTATGCAGGAAAGTACCCAATCTGGAGGTATAAGACCATTCGGGGTTTCTTTATTAGTAGGTGGCTACGATGATCATAATGAAGTGTTTCAATTATATCAAGTGGATCCTAGTGGAAGTTACTTTCCTTGGAAGGCAACAGCCATTGGTAAGACATCTACATCAGCAAAAACATTTCTTGAAAAAAGATGGAATGAAAATTTACAATTGGAGGACGCTATTCATGTAGCTTTATTAGCTTTGAAAGAAAGTGTTGAAGGTGAGTTGGTTGGTGAAAACTTGGATATAGCTGTGATAAGCGACCCACAAGATCAATTATTGGGTTTCAAGGGTACTAATACTGAAGGTCCAAGGTTTAGAAAGTTGACTGCAGATGAAATTAATGATACTTTAGATTCTTTGTAGATGATTTTATGCAAAATAATATTTTCTACTGTATCAATGCCATACATATTTTTTTTCTTTATCTCATCTGCAAAAAATTAAAAACGGTTCCAACAATATGGCAAAGAAAGATAATAAGAAACGTCATAGTAGTAAGAAAAGGAGTAATCAAAAGGTGTTGGATGCTTACCAAATAGCAGAACGACAAGAAAGTAGAAGCACCAAACAGAAACATGACGACTCTGATGAAGAACAAGATGGGGGAGCAGGGAAAGGCATCTTAGATGCAAGAAAATTCTTATCCGAAGACATGAGAAATGAGGAATTGTTGGATGAAGAAATAGACTCGGATGAAGCTTTAGGCTCCGATGATGACTACGATGTATTAAATTCTCGATTTTCACAATCTATAAGAGATAAAGTAAAGAAACAAAAACTTGGTCAGAATATGGATAGTGAAGATGATGAAGATGCTGATGGGTATTCAAGTATAGACGAAGGTCAATTAGTTACATTGTCCGAAGCTTGGGATATGGATGATAGAGATCTACAAGAAACAATAAAGCAAAACCCCAAAGCTAAGCAAAGTAATGACATTATATTGAATGATGGCTGGGAAACTGAAAGTTCAGTAGCTGACTCATCAACTGGTGATGATACAAGTGACTCAGAGGAATCAGAAGACGAGGAAGACATATTTCGAACTACAAATGATGAAGAATTTAATTTAACGAAAACTTTGAATCGCTTGAACTCAAGCATCTCGTCCAAACAACCAAAAGAAAAGAAGAAATTAATTAACGAATCAAGACAAGAAAACGAGTTTAATTTACCCACAGGCGGTCAACAATTGACTATTCAGGAAATGATGCAAGGGGTAGAGGGAGAAGATGACAATCCAATACTAGTCGACCAGACTTCTAAATCAATTGCAACTCCTTTACCCCAACGTATTCAACAAAGAAATGATAGAGGAATAGCATACGACTTGGCTACGAAAGAAATCAGTAAATGGACAGACACTATACAACAAAATAGACAAGCAGAAGTTCTAAAATTTCCCATGCAACAACCTACCAAACCACCAAGCACTGCCACAACTTTTAGATTAGAAAACCAACCTCAAACAGAATTGGAAAACAAAGTAAATGACATTTTGACTCAATCTGCTTTGCTAGATGACAAGAAAGAATCAACTTTTGAAGATATAGAGATGGCTAAACTATCGCCTCAAGAATTGAAAAAACGAACCAATGAATTGAGATTAATGAGAGAGTTGATGTTTAGAGATGAAAAGAGAAATAAAAGATTGAAAAAAATAAAGTCAAAAACATATCATAAGATCAAAAAACGGGAAAGGGAACGTAACAAAGAATTAGTAGAAAGCGAAGACGATGATGATGATGATGAAGATCAAGATATGAAGAGAGCCAAAGAAAGAATGAGTTTGAAACATAAAACCCAATCCAAATGGGCTCAATCTATGATCAAAAGTGGGTTGTCAAAAGATGCATCGAATAGGGCAGAATTGGAAGAAATGTTGAGACAAGGTGAAAAATTGCGCGAAAAGCAATTTGGTAATGATGAAGATAGTGATGACAATGAGGAAAACATAAGTGACATCGAAAACGATTATGAAAATGACGATCAGTTGAGAGATGGTGAGATTAGGTCTAAATTAGGTAAGGGGGTAATGAATATGGAATTTATGAAAAACGCAGAAGCAAAGAAGAGAGAAGAAAATTTGAAGTATATTCAAAACTTGAAAAATTTCGAAGATGGAGTTAATGATGATGATGAAGATGAAAATGGTTTAGTAAATGTTACAAAAAATCAAGGTCGTAGGGTTTACAATCCGGCTGCTGCCGAGGAGCAGGATGGATCTGATACAGAAGCAAAGGAAACCATTGTGGAAATTAAACAAGCTGAGCCTAAAGCAAAAGCCACATATACAAAAGAAGCTGCTGATGCTGCATCCGATGCAGCTAATCCCTGGCTAGCCCCCAATACAGAGCCAAAGCAAAAATCAAATAAAATATCAATAACTGAGAAGGATTCTTCAAAATTAGCGAAATCTGCTGCAAAAATAGCAAAATCAAAATCAAAAAGTAAATCCAACACTGATTCTTTAATTGATATTGAGCAATCCTTACCAATGAATGAGCTTGAGGAAGATGATGATGAAACACCGCAAATGTTTAGACAAAGAGACTTGATACAACAAGCGTTTGCAGGAGATGACGTTATCACTGAATTCGAAAATGAAAAGAAGAGAGTTATCGAAGATGAGGATGATAAAGAAGAAGATATAACATTACCTGGGTGGGGTGATTGGGCTGGTGGATCAACTAAAAAGAACAACAATAAAAAGAGGAAATTTGTTAGGAAAATAGACGGAGTCATGCATAAGGATAAAAGAAAAGATAAAAATTTGAAAAATGTGATAATAAATGAAAAGGTGAATAAAAAGAATTTAAAATATCAATCTAGTGATGTACCGTATCCATTTGAAACTAGAGAACAATATGAAAGATCTTTAAGAATGCCAATAGGTCAAGAATGGACGTCAAGAGAAACGCATCAAAAATTGACAATGCCAAGAATTATAACCAAACAAGGTACAGTAATTGATCCGTTGAAAGCGCCTTTCAAATAAGATATTCTAATGTACATTTAAATCTCAATCTATCAATATACCATTCCTTTTAGCCCAAGTTTTACCTGAGAGAAATGTTCCTTCAGGATCGGTCTCTTTCCTTATTTTATTATACTGAATTAAATTTTCACCAAACCAATCTTTCATGGTTGACTTGTAACCAATCATTGAGTAAAATGGTTTCCCACCAAAATCAATTTGAGTTTGTAAGTCTTGTTGATCTTGTTTTGCATTTTCTGGACCTATGAAATTTTTGGCCCAATGTGGTTTCCCATCACCTTCTCTCATTACTTTTTCAAACTTAGTGAACCATTCGTGAGTTGGCACATTTGTGTGGAAAGGTCTATACATAGTGGCGTTGATGAATAATGCTAATTGGTCGTTTGTAGGCGTCTCGGTTTCTTTAAATGGTAAGAATGGTGAATTGTCTAAATATGCTCTAAGATTGTTACCAGGTATTGGACCAGGGCTCAATCTATTTTTTTTCTTCAACCACAGTTGAGAAGGATATAATGATTCTTTCCCATTTTCATCTAAGAATGGTTTGTTTGATTGGGTAACGTTTGAACATCTAACCTCGATCGGAGCGTGAACGTAAAATTTGGATTGTTTTTGACCATCAACAATGATTTGCTTCAATTTGTTTAAAATATCAGGACCATTGGTCAATGGAGCAGACCATTCATTGACAAATTGACTGAATAAACAATCCATATTCAAAGCTTCGACTGAATTTTGTATAGCTATGTCACCTTTACCCAAGGTTTCCACATTACCATATTGTTGAACAAATACAAATTTTTCAATATAGGGCGTAATTCTTGGTAATAAATGAACACTGATCCATAATAGAGATTCATAAAAAAATCTTCCTGACCAAGTACCGTACCAAGAGTATCTAGGACTGGTTAACTCCTCATCTGATTTATTAGCTCTCCATAAAACACATTTATCAGTATAAGGAAACCACCAAATTCTAATAAATTCACTTTCTAACCAAATATTATCCCAATTTTCGAGTAAAGTTTGAAAATTTATGATCTCTTGCTTTGATTTGATGGTATATCTTGGACAACACCTTAAGGTTACGTGAGTGATGATTCCAATTTTACCCAAGGATAACAAAATAGCCTTGAACACCTGTGGTTTTTCAATAGATGAGCAGGTAATCAGTTCACCTTGAGAATTCAAGAATGTAATGGAAACAATTTGCTGTGCAACCAAACCGTGATATTGTGTTGATCCATGAGTACCAGTTGAAATTAATCCTGCAATAGATTGATCACTAATTGAGCCCAAGTTTTGAATTGCCAATTCATTTCGTTTTAAATATTCATTCAATTCAAATATTCTAATACCTGCTTCTACCGTCAAATCAACAAATTTTATTTCTTTAAAAGAACCATTTGAAGTTGGACCATAAAACTCTTTTTCTCCTAACACCTTGTTAAATTTATCTAAATTACAAAGCCATTCGTTTGTCATTGTTAAATCACTCGGAGAATGACCAGATCCCACAGTCATAATGGTTTTTTTGTTAATTCTTGCTTGATGGATTAATTCCTTGATTTGTTGTTCGGTGGTTGGTTGAAAGATAGCCTGAGGTTTACAAACAAAAGTTCCAGCCCATGTTTTATGGAAGAACTTTGTCGTAGCAAATGACTTTAAAGACGGCGGAATATTAGCAGCCATGATATCAAACTAAAGCTGTATTAAAGGATCTATTAAATGAATGGAAGAAAAAAGTTATGAGCAACGAAGTTGAGATTCGATAAAATAAATAATAGAACGAGTTATAAAAATGTTCGGAGATTCGAAAATGTTAAATCCTCATATTTTAAATTTTCGTTTAACAAATGATACAGCCAACGTATTCTTTTAGTCTAAATATTTAAGCAAAGACCTTAAGTTATTCTTAGCTCCAGCTCTAATAAAAGTGAAACACACATTATACGCAGGGCTCTAGAAACACAATTGTTGTATAATAACCGGGTTAATTTTGATACAAGATAGAAACATGAACGTAGAACTAAACAACATTAGCTGAATGTTGTAGTTTTTTGCTCTTTAAGATCTTTATATTTACGCTGAATGCATGGATCTTTCCTTTTGTAAACAAAACACTACTCTCATGCATTAAACTTAATTAGCGTTAAGTATTTCTACATAACTTTAGGTAGGTCAGCGGTTACTTTCAAGTTGAGGTAAAATCAAACGCATTTTCGACAGATCGAACTCTATTAATTACTCGAACTACCATTCGTAATTAGCAAAAGACTAAATTTGAGTATCAGGTTGTATGTTTACTCTAGTGAGTTATTTGAACTCAGTTAGTCAATACATGTTCAAGGATAAGTTGAATACGTAGTTGATTGTGAAGAAAACCAAAGAATTATCGCTGTTGCTAAATATTGCATCCATTCTTTAACTCGTCACTCGCATTCATCCTACACTGCATTTTGCATTGGGTTTAAATGTCAGTAGTCACTTAGTATATTCTTAGTAGAACTAGTATTGTCAATTTGATTTCCATACCTAGCACTTGTTGAGCTTAACTCATTAGGTCTTTTAGCTCTTCTGGGTAGCACAACTTTAATCTCGCTAGATTGCATGTCAATACTCTTGAGCCTGTTTTCAGATCATAGAATAAAAGTCTCTTTTAATTTTAATAGTAGTAGATATAATAAATAGTAGTAGGCAGTACTATTGTAAAATTTCAAAGTATACAGTTGGTAAAAATATGACTAAACGAAGCCTTGCTTTTATCTCAGCCAAGATGACAAATGCAGTCATCAAATTGAGAAGGGCTGCTGAACATGAACATCCTATAGTAGAAAAATCTTCACCTATAAATCATCAAGCTGAAGAGTGTATCCATCTCTATATTGGAATGCACACATTAAAAGAGTTTGTTTTTTCTACTGTGTATCAGTACACTACATTATATTACATAATTTTGTCATTTCCAATCATAAAGTGACAATTGAATATGACAAAATTAAGTGTCGCTTGTGAACGCGTCTTAAATAAGTAGATAAGATTGTTGAACAACTGCCATAAAGATAATGAAGTCGCAGGTTGTTACAATCAAAAAAACAAACCATCTGAACGAAAGATAGAGGAATTTTAGAAACTGGTAAGAAATTCTATATTACTTGACTAAGTTGGAAGTATGTACAAGATTTAGTTGCTTGTGCCGTAATTATAATGTAATGAAATGGCTATAATTTAGTCAGTTTGTTGATCTGTCTATAGTCAATTGTGGGTGTGCAATAAATCTCTGTCGTTTAGAAATCGTAAGTGAGATATAAAAAATGTATGTAAAACATACGACAACCAAAACACAAACAAAAAAAATTTATTAAACGCTAAATAAAATTTCAATCAACAATCAATTTTTTTTTCTTCTTTTCTTTTACTCTTTATAACTCATTCTTTATTGATAGAAGTACCCTTATATCATGACTAAGTCACCTCAAAACATTGGTATAAAAGGCATTGAAGTATATATTCCAGGTCAAGCCGTCAATCAGACAGATTTGGAGAAATTTGACAACATTCCAGCTGGTAAATACACAATTGGTTTGGGTCAGACCAATATGTCATTTGTCAATGATAGAGAAGATATTTACTCCATTTCATTAACTGTATTATCTAGGTTGATAAAGAATTATTCAATTGACACCAATAATATTGGAAGATTGGAAGTTGGTACTGAAACTTTATTGGATAAATCTAAATCAGTTAAATCTGTCTTGATGCAATTATTCAACGACAATAACGATATTGAAGGTATTGATACTGTTAATGCATGTTATGGTGGAACTTCTTCAATTATAAATGCTGTAAATTGGATTGAAAGTTCAAGTTGGGATGGAAGAGACGCAATTGTTGTTGCTGGTGATATTGCAATCTATGACAAAGGAGCTGCTAGACCAACTGGTGGTGCTGGTGCTATTGCGTTGTTAATTGGACCTGACGCTCCAATTGTCTTTGACTCCATAAGAGGATCCTTCATGGAACACGCTTATGATTTTTATAAGCCTGACTTCACTAGTGAATATCCAGTTGTTGACGGTCACTTCTCATTGTCATGCTACGTGAAAGCAGTTGATCAATGTTATAAAAATTATTCCAAAAAAGTTGACCAATTTCCTGGTTTGTTAGACCATTTTGATTTTAATGCGTTCCATGTACCTACTTGTAAATTAGTTTCAAAAAGTTACGCTAGATTATTATATAACGATTTTAAATCCAATCCAGACAAATATGAAATTGATCAAGATACCAAAAAACACATATTAAACTTAAGTTATGAAGATTCATTGACTGATAAAGTATTGGAAAAAACTTTTGTTTCATTATCAAAGGAAGATTTTAAAAATAGAGTTGAATCAGCATTACAAGTCCCAACCAACACTGGGAACATGTACACAGCATCTGCATGGGTTTCATTTGCATCATTATTGTATTATATTGGATCAGAAAAATTACAAAATAAAAGAATTGGTATATTTTCTTATGGTTCTGGTTTAGCATCAACTTTATTATCAGTACAAGTCAAGGGTGATATAACAAAAATAACCAAGAATTTGGATTTTGATTTCAAATTGGGTCAAGGAAGAAAAATTGAAACACCACAAGATTATTTAAAAGCAATTGAATTGAGAGAAAAAGCCCACTTACAAAAATCATTTAAACCAACTGGTTCATTGGATCATTTATCACAAGGAACGTACTACTTAGAAGAAATTGATGATAAATTTAGAAGAAAATACTCAATAAAGAATTAATTATGATCGAACTAAATGTGTCAAAAAAGTATGGAATTAGATGTATCAAAACTGTATAATTAGAAATGCGATAATTGAATATAAATTGATACATATAAAAGAGTAAAAAGACAAACAATAATACTGAAATTGTTAACTAAAAGTATCAGTGTATGATAAAGTACGGAAAATTGATTTCGTAATGTGGTGCAAAAATTGAGCGTAAATATACGAAATAGAATCTACTTATAAACACGTCATGGAGAGACAAATAACCTTAGAGCCTAAGTTGATATCTAAATTATAATGTGTTAAATACATGGATAAAAACAGATTTATATACATATCGAATTGTCGTCTAAATTGCGAATTATCGATTGGTCCACACTCTTTAATATTTGCCCCAACTATCGTAAAATGTCTCCACCTAATTAATTTCAGTGTAGAATGAAGAAAAAGAAAAAAAAAATTGCCCCTTAATTGAACAATTAAAAAATTGGTTAACTTGCTACATTGCTATAACTTCAATTTCATATACTATGTCATTCATAATTATATAACCACAGTATTATTATTATATACACTATCCATATATATATATATATATATTTACCACTTCATTTCTCAAATTTCCAATTTGTCTGTTGGTATAGACCCAATTAAAATGCGCTCTATCATTTACTGGTTTCTATTACTTATTCCATTCACTCTTGCGAACACCTATCAATCATCCAACAACTTCCTCCAATGGAGTAACAATGATTTAAAACAGTTCTTGAGAGATCGTAACGTTGAAATCAACAATAATTGGGAAAATTCAAAACTAATCAGTTTAGCTGAAAATCAATTGAAAAACTTACAATCCAACTTTCAACAAACTAAACAACAAATTGACAAATTGATTGAACCTAAACATTCCAATTTAGAAGACTATTTGAATTTCAATTACTTATTCAACAATCACAAGAATAATCAACCTCAATATTACAAAGATTATATTTTTCAATCTTGGAATTTAGACAATTTGAAAACTTTTGCTAAAAAAAATGGTGTCAAATTTGGTAAAAATGACCACAAATTTCAAATTATAGATGACATCAAAAATTCATTTGACAAAGTGATTAAAGCTAATAAAGGCTCAAATTTTTACCCTGGAGATTGGTTATACGACTCTTGGTCAATTAAGGATTTGCAAAATTGGTTGAAGGAGTATCAAATTGACTTTGATCCAAAATCTAAAAAGGATGAATTGGTTTCTCAAGTTAAAAAGTACAACTATCAGGTGTTGAATTCACTCGAGGACTCGAAAAATTCTTTATTTAATTCTTTAAATTTATTTGATAAGACCATCTTTGATAAATCAGGCCAAATTAAAGATGATTTCTTTGAAACTTGGTCTTATTCTCAATTAAGAGAATGGTTATACTTACACGGTTTCATCGACACTAAACCAGATGTATATGTCAAGGACTTATCAAAAGATAATTTAATCCAAACTGCAAAACTGTACAAACTGTACTTATTGGATGACATCCATCAATGGTTAAACGATACAGAAAAAAAAAATTATCAACCTTGGTTGCAAAAAGGTGAGAAAAAGAATTCAAATTTAATCAATGATACATTTTTATTAAACATTGAAAATTGGTCAAAGGATAAATTACGTGAATTTTTAAACGTTCGTCAAATCCCTTACTCAATTTTCACCACTAAATCTCAATTGATTGACTTGGTCAATAAACACAAATTTGATCCTGTCCATAGTGACGAAACGATTGCCTGGATTGTAAAATCAAATGACAAGGATTCTGAAAATTCTTTAATTACTTGGTTGAAAGAACAAGGTCAAAGTATTGAAGGTGATCTCGTAAGCTTATTCAAACAAACCTACCTCAAATTTGGATCAGGATTGAATAATGTCGATTCTCAAATTAGATTACACAAACCAAATATAAAAGAATATAAAATCTATTTGGAAAACAAATTGGAACCAAAAAAATATCAAAAATTAACCGATGAAAAAATTGAAAACTCATTCCAAATTGTAGAAGGTTACTTCAATAAAGCTAGTGAAGTTGCTAAAACTCAGTTTTCCAATAAAAAATACGAAATTGACGAAGCCTTACAAGAAATTCAAGATGCCAGTTATGAATACTCAGTTCAATTCTTGGACCAAGCTAATAAAAATGGAAACGAATTGAAAAAATTTGTTGCCGATGCACAATTGGCTTCTGAACAATTTGTAAAATCATTAACTGCCAAACTAGTCAAAGATTGGGAAAATGTTTCAAGTAATGTTCACAGAAAAATCTCAGAATGGTGGTTCCAAACAAATAAGGATTTTGATAAAGGTATAGACCATGCAAATCAAGTAATCCTTAATTTGAAAAACGAAGCAAACGAAGCCATTGAAAAAGGTGCTGATTCTTTGAGTGAAAATTACAAAGTTGTTGAAAAAAGTGCCAAAGAGAAATTGGCTGCCGCTAAAGTTGAATCTGAGAAATTAGCAAATGATTTATCGAAAAAATCAGGTAAAGCTTACGAAGAAGCCGCTAAAATTGCAAGTGAGAAGTACGATGAAGCAAAGAAAATTGGTGGAGAGAAATTGGCAGAAGCTGCCGTTGTTGGTGGTGCTTTATATGAAGAAGGTAAAAAAGTAGGTGGTCAAAAATACGAAGAAGGTAAAGTTAAAGCTGGTGAATTATACGACCAAGCATCGAGTATTGCTAGTGAAAAGTATGACGAAGCTGTGACTGCAGGTGGTCAATATTATGATCAAGCTTCAAAAATTGCTAGTAAGAAATATGATGAAGCTGTAACAGCAGGTGGAGAATATTACGATCAAGCTTCCAAAATTGCTGCTGAACAATACGAGCAAGGTAAAGTCAAAGCAGGTGAATATTATGATCAAGCAAAAGTAATCGGTAATCAGAAATATGAAGAAGGAAAAGTAAAAGCTGGTGAATATTACGATGAAGCATCCAATATCGCTAGTAAAAAGTATGATGAAGCTGTAACCGCAGGAGGTCAATATTATGACGAAGCTTCTAAAATTGCTGCCGAACAATATGAACAAGGTAAAGCTAAAGCAGGAGAATATTATGATCAAGCAAAAGTAGCTGGTGATAAACACTACAAAGAAGCTTTGAAAGCCGGTGATAAACAGTATGTCAGTCTCAAATTCAAATTACAAGATGCCTTTTACAATTTGTACTCCACATTCTTGTACTATACTGGTTTCATCAACTATCAAAATTTAAACAAATCAATCGATTATACTAATGAAAAGATTGGTGAATCATTTGACACAATTTTCAACATTTTATCCAATGCTGATTTGAAATCTTATCTTCAATCATTTGGTTATAACTATAAATGGTTATCAAACTTGAACAGAAAACAGTTAGTCAAATTAGCTGAAGCACAAAACAAATTGTTCCATGGCTATGATAATAACTTTGACAAATCCGTTGGTGACATCCTCAAAGATACAACTGATGAAGTTCAATACAAGTTGGGAATCAAACAAAAACCACAATCTTTTGCACAGAAAGTGAAATCTTTTATACTTGAAATCTTGTAATGTTTATAAATTGTCCTAATTAGGTAAAATTATATTATATACAGGAGTATACGAAAAATAATTGAATGTAAACAAAATCACTAACAAAATAAAAAAATAAAGATCAGTTTGTAAACATTGTGATACCAATTTAAAATTTTTTTATCAACCAACATTAATATTTATAATCATGAGAGAAGTTATTAGTATCAATGGTATGTGATCATAACGGATCCTGATCCATGATTTTTTTCATACGCGTCGTCTGTATACTAACCTTATAACAGTTGGACAAGCAGGTTGTCAAATAGGTAATGCTTGTTGGGAGTTATATTCTCAAGAACATGGAATAAATCCAGATGGTTATCTACAAGAAGGATTAGACAGACCAAAAGGTGGAGAAGAAGGTTTTTCAACTTTCTTTAGTGAAACTGGTTCAGGAAAATACGTTCCAAGAGCTTTATACGTTGATTTAGAACCAAATGTCATTGATGAAGTTAAAACTGGTGCGTACAAAGATTTATTTCATCCAGAGCAATTAATTGCAGGTAAAGAAGATGCAGCAAATAATTATGCAAGAGGTCATTACACTGTTGGTAGAGAAATTTTGGATGATGTTTTGGATAGAGTTAGAAGAATGAGTGATCAATGTGACGGTCTTCAAGGATTCTTGTTCACTCATTCCTTGGGTGGTGGTACAGGTTCTGGTTTAGGATCGTTGTTATTGGAACAATTGTCATTAGATTACGGAAAGAAATCAAAATTGGAATTTGCTGTTTACCCTGCACCTCAAGTTTCCACTTCGGTTGTTGAACCTTATAATACAGTCTTGACTACCCATACTACATTAGAACATGCAGACTGTACCTTCATGGTTGATAATGAAGCCATCTACGATATGTGTAGAAGAAATTTGGACATTTCAAGACCAAATTTCTCTTCATTGAACAATTTAATTGCTCAAGTTGTCTCCTCAGTTACCGCTTCATTAAGATTTGATGGTTCTTTAAATGTTGATTTAAATGAATTTCAAACTAATTTAGTACCATACCCAAGAATCCATTTCCCATTAGTTAGTTATGCCCCAGTTTTCTCAAAAACCAGAGCAAATCACGAAGCAAACTCAGTAGCTGAAATCACCCAGTCATGCTTTGAACCTGGTAATCAAATGGTCAAATGTGATCCTAGATCCGGTAAATACATGGCCACTTGTTTATTATACAGAGGTGATGTTGTCACTAGAGATGTTCAAAATGCAGTTGCCCAAGCCAAGTCTAAAAAAACTGTTCAATTGGTTGATTGGTGTCCTACTGGTTTCAAAATAGGTATCTGTTATCAACCACCAACCGCTATCAAAGGTAGTGAATTAGCAAGTGCCTCAAGAGCAGTTTGTATGTTATCAAATACAACTGCTATAGCTGAGGCTTGGAGAAGAATCGACAGAAAATTTGACTTGATGTATTCTAAAAGAGCTTTTGTTCATTGGTATGTTGGTGAAGGTATGGAGGAAGGAGAATTCACTGAAGCAAGGGAAGATTTGGCTGCTTTGGAAAGAGACTACATCGAAGTCGGTACAGATTCATTCCCTGAAGAAGAGGAAGAAGAATATTAGGATTATTCTTCATTATTATTGTTTGTTTGGGCTAGTTTATAATTCTCTAATTTTTGTATACCATTAATAAATTTATCATATTTAAATCTTTGTATAACGTTATATTTCGGTTATAAAAACAGAAAAAAATACCCAAATTTTTCACTTTATCAAACGATGCAAGACAAAAGAGAATTATTGAAACAACCAATCCACGGGATATACATCCCTGTGGCTTTGATCTTGTTTGGAACATGGATCTTTAGTTGGTCATACATGCCATATAGTATAGCCTTCATCGCCGTTATATTATCTTACAAATTCTACGGTGCGATATCAAGAAGGTCGTCATTACATAAAATCAAATGGCAAGATTTTGAATTAATAGACAAGACTTTAATTGCACCAATGACCTCGATATATAGATTCAAATTGAACAATGAAAAGGAGATCTTGGACATCCCCACTGGTCATCACGTTTCTTGTTGTTTCACCATTGATGGAAAGGATGAAATGAGGTATTATTCTCCGATTTCAAATCAATTTGACGTTGGGTTTTTTGACATCTTGGTCAAGCATTATAAAAACGGAGTGGTGACTAAGAAATTGGCGAATTTGCAAATTGGCCAAACTTGTAAATTTAGAGGACCTTTTGGAAAATTGGAATATAAACCTAATATGTGCAATGAGTTGGGATTGATAGCGGGTGGTACGGGGATAACTCCTATTTTACAAGTTATCACTGCTATCATAACCAACTTGGAAGACAATACCAAGATAAACTTACTCTTTGCCAACGAAACTGAAAAAGATATCTTGTTAAAAAGTGAATTAGACGATATTGCTGAAAAATACCCCAATTTGACTATTCATTATACCTTGACTTATCCACCTGAAGATTGGAAACAAGGTAAAGGGTATGTTTCAAAAGAAATGATTGAGACTCAATTACCAAAGCCAATTGAAGGAAACAAAATCTTTATCTGTGGTCCTCCAGAAATGAAAAAATTATGTATTGAACTAACTCAAGAAGTTGGTTGGAATAAAGATCAAATATTCTGCTTCTAAATATAAGTGCGTGCTTCTCATGGATATAAGTCTGAATTGGGAAGTCCGAAATTTCACGGCAGATCTGGAAATTAGCCCTCTATTTTTTTCCCTCACTCTAAGAAACTCACTATAAATAGAGTTGGGTTTTGCAGTTTCATTAAAGTCACTAAACAATGTCTATTAATATCCCAGGAAAGTTCGGATTTGGAACCATGTCTATGACATGGACACCAACTCCAAAGCCAGTTGAACAATCAATCGAAACTTTGAAGTTTGTTACTTCTCACCCCGAATTCGGTACTACATTATTGAACGGTGGTGAATTTTACGGACCAGACGACGCTAATCTTAAATTGTTCAAGCAATTTCTCGATTCCAATTCTCCAGAACTTAATAGCAAATTGATCATTTCAATAAAAGGTGGTTGTGATGTCAACACACTTGCACCTAATGGATCGAAGGAATTTATCTCCAAATCCATTGAAAATATTGCTAGTTACTTTCCAAAGGGTAAACTTAGACCCAAATTATTGTTTGAAATTGCAAGAGTTGATCCAAAAGTACCATATGAGGATACGATCTCTTACATTGCTGAGTATGTTAAAAATGGTACCATTGACGGAATTTCATTATCTGAAGTAAGTATCGAATCAATTCAAAAAGCAGTTAAGGTTCACCCAATCTCCTGTGTTGAATTAGAGTTATCATTATTCTCACAAGATATCATTGATCAAGGTATTTTGGCTGAATTGTCAAAGCACAAAATTCCACTCATTGCTTATTCCCCATTATGTAGAGGAATCTTGACCGATGCGGTTGTTGAAGACCCAGAAAAATTCTTAGCTAGCATCCCAGAAGGAGACTTCAGAAATAATCTCGATAGATTCCAACCAGACAATTTTAAGAAAAATATTCCTGTTTTGCAAAAACTCCATGATTTTGCTCATAATAAAAAGAATGCAACTTTGGAGAGTTTGGCATTGTCTTGGATATTGAAATTGTCAGGATTGAAAAACTACAAGGGAATTGATACTGTCACGCATATTTTACCAATTCCATCCGGTTCCACCAAACAAAGAGTACAATCTAATTTTGGCAATTTGATAGAATTATCAGATGACGATATCAAGGAAATTGATGCTATACTTGAAGAACACCCTGTTCAAGGATCTAGATACAATGCTCAATTAGAAAAAACTCTCTTAGTTTAGTCAATAAACACTTTGTTAAATAATATCATTTTATATTTATTTTTTTTTCTTTATTTGTTCTCTCCCAATATTTCCACTGCGTCAACTATAATCAACATCCAACAAATGTCAAACCCAATTGGTACGTATATAGTTGAAACTAAATGTGAAACCATTTACTAACGACTCTAGTTCTTGATCAAGGTACTGGTTTTGTCAAAATAGGAAGAGCAGGGACCAATTTTCCCGACCACACATTCCCATCAATTGTTGGAAGACCCATATTACGAGCCGAAGAAAGAAATATCTTGATTCCAGATGACATAAAAATCAAGGACATAATGTGTGGGGAAGAGGCAAGTAAAGTCCGTTCAGTATTGCAGATAAATTACCCCATGGAAAATGGTATCATAAAAGACTGGCAAGACATGGAACATTTATGGGACTATGCATTTTACGAAAAGATGAAAATCAACCCTACAGGTCAAAAAGTATTATTGACTGAACCACCCATGAATCCATTGAAAAATAGAGAATTAATGTGTCAAATAATGTTTGAGAAATACAATTTTGGAGGAGTGTACGTTGCAATACAAGCAGTATTAGCATTATATGCCCAAGGTTTGAGCTCAGGAGTGGTGGTTGACTCGGGTGATGGTGTCACACACATTGTCCCAGTGTACGAGTCTGTGGTTTTAAATCATTTGACCAAAAGATTGGACATTGCTGGTAGGGATGTCACTAGAAATTTGATCAATCTATTATTCAGAAGAGGTTATGCTTTCAATAGAACAGCAGACTTTGAAACCGTTAGACAAATCAAAGAAAAACTATGCTATGTCAGTTATGACTTGGACTTTGATTCAAAATTGTCAAATGAAACTACCACATTGGTTGAAAATTACGAATTGCCAGACGGTAGGATCATAAAAGTAGGTCTGGAAAGATTCGAAGCTCCAGAGTGTCTATTCCAACCTCATTTAGTCGACGTGGAACAACCAGGAGTGGGTGAAGCATTGTTTAATACCATACAAAGTGCAGATCTCGACATAAAACTGTCATTGTATAAAGCAATTGTATTATCTGGTGGCTCCTCGATGTATCCAGGCTTACCTTCAAGATTAGAAAAGGAATTAAAACAATTATGGTTGACGAAGGTTTTACATGGCGATGCTTCGAGATTAGATAAATTTAAAGTAAGGATCGAAGATCCTCCAAGAAGAAAACACATGGTGTTCATTGGTGGTGCTGTTTTGGCCAATATCATGGCTGATAAAGAACACATGTGGATCACAAAGGAAGAATGGGAGGAACAAGGTCCACGGGTCTTGGAAAAATTAGGCCCAAGATAAATGATGATTCCCTATATATTCATGTTATCTAGCTCTTGCAATACTACGTTAACTATGTTATCATATGCTTCGCTTGGTAATACGTTCGCTCGGTGTTTGTACCCGTAATTGACCGAGTGATGAACAATTTCTCTGATGAAAGACTCAGTGATAACTTTAGGTTTAAGAAATTCACTCTCTAAACATTGTTCAGCTGTATATCTATCATTTGGATCTCTCGCTAAACAATTTTTCAATAGATCTATTGCAGATTGAGGGACATTCACCCCGCCTAACCCCTGTGCTGGGTATTGAATTTTAATCTGAGGATTAATTATAGCCATGAGTCGTTGTTGTCCATTATAAGATGCATACGGAGGTCGACCATAGATGAATTGATATAGTATGCACCCACATGACCAAACATCAGAAGGTTTGCCAACCTTCCAAGTGGCACTTTTCATAATTAAAGCTTCTGGGGCCATGTAATTTGGAGTTCCAATTTGAGAATCTCTATATACATTAACAGTGTGATCTGGTACAGCATTTGCAATACCAAAATCTATTATTTTCAAAATTCCCTTGACGAATAAAAAGTTGGCTGGTTTCAAATCACTATGCACAATGCCTGCATCGTGAACAGCTTTAATGCAGTTCAACATTTCGATCGTATGGTACTTGACAAAATTTAGATCTAATTTGGAATCAGTATTAATTTTTGATTGAAATACTTGTGCTAGATCTATATCACCACGTTCCATGATTAAATAGATTGAGCTCTCGGTTACTGCATGATCTAGAAGTTTAACCACCCTTGACGAATCTCTCAACTTCAAAAGTAGGTCAATTTCTCCTTTGAATCCACTCACATCTTCAAATTGATCTAAGGAAACTTTTTTTAATGCATATATTTTGTTATTGTTCAATGATTTCACTCGGTAAACCTTGGAAGAACCACCTCTTCCAATTAAATCTAACTTTTCATACCTTTTATCGTTGATTATGATTGTTCGGTTGGATGCATTTGCGTTTGTATCCGCATTCATGTTAGTATTTACATTTGTATTCACATTGATTGGTCTTAATGGTGATTTTGGAGGCAATTTGGGTTTTCTGAATTCGTTTGTTGGTATTTCATTCAATGGAGGTCTAAATTCAAAAGGAGAATCCAAATTTCTCCTTTCATCTACTCTTTTCTTGATCTCCTCTTCATTTACTATCATCTCCTCATTATTCATTATCAGTTCTTCCTCATTCTTGGTTCTTTGAGGTGGACCCAACGATCGATGCAACTTTCGTTTACGTCTATAACTAGACTCTCGCGGTAGTTTTATCTCTTCTGAGTCATTGAAGTGACTCAACAATTTTGATCTGAAGCTATCGTTGTTCTTTACCTCGTCTGATGTTGATGACGAAACTGTTGTTTTTCCTGTATTTGTCAAAAGGGCAAGACTGAAGGAGCTTAATGCGGGTGGAAGAAATGTCTGATCATCATCAAATTGTCGTTTGGTTGAGTTAGAGGATAAAGGTGACCGCTTGGGTAGATTATATGACATGGTTTTTTTCAAGCATTGAGAGGTTTTCCGATGTAATTGTGTTTACAATTTGAAACTTTCAATTATTTCGCGTTCCACGTCGCTACCAAAGATTTTGGGTCACCAAGTGAAATGCTGTGTGCCACGACTTAACTGATTTAATTAAAATACAGGCAGTGATACCAATAGTCAATGAGTAATTAACTCAATCAATAAAATAAAAGCTCCTTATAAGTGTAGTTTAAAATATATTTTGAGACTCTTCCTAATAGCTGTATTGATATTTATCATCTAATTGGCGTGAAAGTGAGAAAAAGTAAATGAAACATGAAGCTTATCTCTAACAAAACCACTAGTTTCAGATAAAAAAATCACAGTATAGTCGACGACATGTAAAACACAAAACATCTGTAAATGTAACCAAAAAAGAATTTAAAATCAAGACAGTAAAACGGATCAGCTGTTAAAAAAAACCTGTTCAGTAAATTTGCAAAAAAATGTGCTTCTGGCCAGGATCGAACTGGCGGCCTTCAGATTACACATAATGTGCAACTTTAGTAAAACTCTTTCAAGCTTTTCATAAATTTATTATGAGACTGACGTGATAACCACTACACCACAGAAGCTTTAATTGAAAATTGTATAGCTATACGTAGCCTTCGCCTTTAATAAACTAATCGGAGTTATACGGAATCCTATCCCGATGTATTTGTTAGTCGTTATATGTCTGCTCACGCCCTTTTGAATAAGACAGGTTAAAATTAATTAATGAACTTGATTGTTATCACAACTTCCGCAAATATCATCCAAAGGGCTGGGTACAATATATATTATCTCCCCCTTTCTACATCTCTTCGTAACAAATAAAGTCTTCACTCACGTACTACCTTATTCAAATTTGGTGTAATTACTTGATAATCACATATAAATGTATCCGTGATCAGTTGTATACGCTCAGTATAAAGAAAGCTCAATCTTCAAACACCCTTCTTAAAATTATATTACTGTGACCAGCTCACATTCTATTGAAGTTATTATTGTGGGGTGTTTCCAGGATGGCTTGCGGCTGCCTAGATGACTGGCGGTGTGAGTCTGGCCTTTAATTAAAGGAGCTTACACTCAGATGTGTACATACAATTCTTCCTACCATGAATACATATCATAATTGACCTCATAAAAACTAATTATAGATTCTTCCATCTCTCATAATGTTAGACATACATATCATAAATTAGAAAAATCTACGACTATATCACAATATACCTCTATATAGGGACCATATTCACCATACACATGTCAATCCTAACAATTTTACTTTATATAGATTCTCTATATAATTCATTTTGAGACTCTCATTATATATATCATTGTAGAAACACGTAGCGGTATTGAACCAAGTATCTCCCTGCTACAGGAAGAACGAAATACTTTATGCTAGTAACAAAGGTACTACACGAAATGAAGCCCACAATATTGATTTGTATCTTAAAGTGGTAGTTAACTATTTTCAAAAACGGCGAAATATTATACTGAAATCACAAAGATTGGTTTAGGTGTTGGCACAGTGTGACCAAATACGGTTGGAATCAGATGAAAAGAAAAGGTTTTATAAAATCAATTAAATTGTATTATCAACAACACAACTTCAAATAATTCTACAAAAGATGCAAAAACATCGGGTTGGCTTTTAAAGATATAGATCTTCATTTTTATCCAACATGACAACCAAACAGCTAAAGTCTCCAAATGCTATATATATATATATATTTTCTTTTTTTTTTTTGGAATCTATACTTGATTTTACAATCCAATTGAAGCATCATGCCGATCAACGTGACAAAAGATATTGGCTTGGCTAAAATAGAATACAAAGTAAGAAAAACAGCACCCTTTCAAAGTTTGGTCACAGCGTATTGCATGAATACGAACGCAAACGAGATTGGCTTGATCTTTGTAATAGACGCTGTCACCATCAGAAATTTGAATTTGACGCTCAATAAATTAAAACTAGTGGATGATGACAGCGTGGAAGTATATCGAATGGAAGAAAGTGCTTAATTCATCAAAACCATCATCATATAGTTATTTTGGCTGCGATATTCAGTTACCAAAAGACTGAAAATGTTTTAAATTGGCCACCTAAATCCTACGTCTGATTCATTCAATTTTGATCAGTGGACATAGCATCAATAATGGTCAAAACTATCAAGCCACTTGATCTTTCAAGATTAGTTTACGCGGTATTTGGGAAAAGAGAAAATGTTTACAAATTAGTCCATTAGCACAATGCAAAACTTTACAAGTAAACCACTTCGCCTTAGATACTTTCTTGTATCATCGACTATAGTTCTTTCTTTCAATTTTCATGTTGATTCTTACAATATAATAGTTTCCCATATTGATTGTATATTTGAATCTATTAAAACCCATTTGTCATACTCGTAATTTTATCAACTTCTTCCTGCAATGCTCTAAGATCGTCCAATATATTTGTTGTTGAATCATTGTTATTTGTGGGATATATCTTTGGTGGCAATGGGGGTGGACTTGCTATATTTCTCCTTCGTGGAGGAGGAGGAGGTGGAGGGGTTTTGTTGGGTATTGGTGTAGATACGGATCTATGTCTTGGAACTGGCGGTTTGCTGTTCTGTAAGGTATTTTCGTGAGTTGGACCGGTCATCTGTGATGAGAAAGCCAGTAATGTCACTTTCGGGGTATCTGTATTATCAGGAGCAAATATTCGTGCCATGTCAGCTGGTCCGGTCGCATTCGGTCTTAAAGGCTCGGGTGATGGTGAAAAGAAAGTGGACATTTGACTTGGACCGGTCATATTTGGTGTCAATCGAGACATTTGGTTAGGGCCCGTCATATTTGGTTGTAAAAAATTTTTGGGTACGCCATTCACTGACATTGTATCAACATTGTTCAAATTGTGAAAATGGTTTATTTGCGGCTCCATATCCTTAAGTATTTCTTGTTCCTCTTCGTCTGGTTGCTGTTTCTTCATTCTTTCCAATAATTGATCCATTGGCAACAGGTAATCTATTGGTTGTGGAGACTCGGCTGGAGTTAGACTATTAGCATCATGAACATCTATTTGATCTGAAAATTTCACCGACTTCAATTTCTTCCTCTTCTCTGACGGTCTCTCTCCGGTTAATAAAAACAGAGCAAAGCTATCTATATCTAAAGGTGTTTTGTCTTCTTTAATTTCTTCTCCTTCGTCTTCGTTTATTCTCTTCTTTGATAGTATTGATGGTGGTTGGGGTACGGGTGCTTCTATCTTAAGTAATTTTCTTGATGGTTCTTGTCCTTGTAAGGTGTGACTTATCAATCGAAGCAACGCAAAGAATTCCCCGATATTGATCGAATTGATTATTTTTCGGAATATTTGTTTAATCTGATCCTTTATACTTATAGTTAATTTGAAATTGTTCAAAAAATTGAATACATCGTTCATTGAAATAGTTCGACTATTTGTTCTTGCTAATATATCACTATACCATCTCATATACGTTTTCGATTCTTCTAAAGTCAACTCTTGAGCCTTCAAGCTTAAAGGTATCGATTCTTCAGGTATATTTGTATTTACCTGTTCGGCTGACCTGTTCTGGAAATACGCTTCTGGATATAGATTCATGTTGTTGATAATTATTTTTTTCTGGATATCAATTTCTACAAAGTGTAAATTAACACCACTAAATTCGGTTGATCTATAACATAGATTATGAAAACTTTATCAGCTCTATAAAATAGTACTATAAACCATTTGCAAAATTATTTGTCTCTCTACTGTTCTATAAATAGAATTTTCAGTTACGAAATCATTTTTACTTAATCAAGATACACGAGAAAAATTTAAAAATAAGTTGGGGCTGAATCGTCAATGAGTAACCATCATCTACATCCAAACTACTACCATCCGTCTGACGACGATGACAGTTCTATAGAGTTTTTGGATCACAATATGAGTAACACTCCTCTAACTCAAGGAACCTACAACTACAACGACTCATCGAACTCAATTAATTTCAATCAACATGATTTACCAGCACCTACGTATACCAATCATTCAACCACTTCTCTTCACAATGACTATTATAATCGACCAATATTTGATACAGAGAATCCGTTTGCCGAAAATTATGAAATGCAGCCCACGGCTTATCATGGTAATCAACAATACAATCAATCTTTTGTTCCACACGTTTATGATGACGAGGATCCAGAGGAAAGGGAGTTCGACCAAAGAATCCAGTATAATAATTTTGAGGGTGAACATTATGACTTAGCTACGGCAAGTTATGTAGACGAATTCGTTGAGCCACCATTTGGTACCGAGATGGAATTTGAAGAGCCACCTTTACAAGAAGAAGTTAGAGATAAGCCTATAAGAGCAAGTGGGATCAATGGACATTTAGTCTTAGACTGTCCTGTGGCAGGTGAATTACTCTCAAAATTTCCTGACTACAAACCCGATGAAAAAGACGGTGGCTTATCTAGAGAATTTGCGTTTATGAGATACACGGCTGTGACTTGTGGTCCATCTAATTTCTATCGTGATGCTTACATATTGAGACCGGTGCATTATCCTATACCTAGACAGACTGAATTGATGATTGTAATCACCATGTATAACGAAGATGACATTTTGTTAGGTAGAACTCTCAAAGGAGTTTTCAAAAATATAAAATATTTGGAATCAAAACTGAGAAGTTCAGTTTGGGGAAAAGATTCTTGGAAAAAGATAGTTGTTTGTATCGTTAGTGATGGACGTACAAAGATTAATGAAAGAGCCCAAGCCTTACTAGCTGGATTGGGTGTTTATCAAGAGGGTCTTGCTAAATCTAGTGTTGATGATAAAAAAGTACAAGCTCATATGTATGAATATACTACAAGAGTTGGAATATCCTCGGTGACTGATGATGTGGTCAAATTGACTACCGAAAAGATTGTCCCAGTTCAAATGCTTTTTTGCTTAAAAGAAACTAATGCAAAAAAAATCAATTCACATCGTTGGTGTTTCCAAGCTATTGGTCAAGTTTTAGACCCCAAAATTGTAATCTTGTTGGATTGTGGTACTCAACCATCTGGTAAATCACTTTATAAACTATGGAAAGAATTTGATAGGGATCATAGAGTGGCAGGAGCTTGTGGTGAAATAACAGTTTCGCTAAAGAAAAGACAAATGTTGACGAACCCACTAGTTTATGGACAGAATTTTGAGTATAAGATCTCGAACATTCTTGATAAACCCACCGAATCGGCATTTGGATTTATATCAGTCTTACCAGGTGCGTTTTCTGCTTATAGATATGTTGCGTTGCAAAATGATATAAATGGAATTGGACCGTTAGAAAAGTATTTTAAGGGAGAGTTTCTACACAGCTCGGGTGAATTGGATCCAAACGACGATGAGTATGAAATGAAAAGAGCTCTTCTCAAAGAAGAAGCAGGAATTTTCACTTCTAACATGTACTTGGCTGAAGATCGTATCTTATGTTTCGAATTGGTTGCAAAGAGAGGGTGCAATTGGTTATTACGGTATTGTAAGTCAGCAAGTGCTGAAACAGATGTACCAGAGGCTCTTGCAGAATTTATTCTTCAAAGGAGACGTTGGTTGAACGGTTCTTTCTTTGCAGCTATTTATTCGTTGGTTCATTTTGCAAAAGTATGGAGTTCAAGTCACTCATTTGGAAGGAAGATCTTTCTTCACATAGAATTCTTTTACCAATTTATCAATTTGATCGTTTCTTGGTTTGGTATTGGATCATATTTCTTGGTCTTTAGAATATTGACCACTTCATTATCAGACTCAGACTTGAATTTTGCACCAGGAAATATTCTATCGGTGGTTTTTCTATGGTTATATCTTGCTTCAATTGTAACTACTTTTGTTTTGAGTTTTGGAAATAAACCAAAAGGGACAGAGAGGTTTTACATTGTGATTGTTATTTTTTTTGCCATCCTTATGGCTTATATGATATTTGCAGCACTATTCATGGCTATTCATTCAATTCAAGCTATCTATAATTCCCACACTCAAATCACAGTTTCATTGTTTTTTCAAAATGCTGAGTTCAGGGATTTGGTAGTTGCGACGGCATCCACCTATGCATTATACTTCCTAGCCTCATTTATATATTTTGAGCCATGGCACATGTTCACATCATTTTTGCAGTACATTTTATTATCACCTTCATATGTGAACGTATTGAATATTTATGCATTTTGTAATATCGATGATGTTTCTTGGGGTACTAAAGGAGACGTTGGTGGCAAATCCTTGGGGGAGGCTAAATTGAGAGAAGATGGTACTTTTGATGTCAGTGTACCAATATTAAAAGAGGAAATAAATCAATCGTATCTCAATCAATTGGAAAAGATAAGAGATCCCGCCCCAAAAGATGATAAAGTCATGGTCACAAATACTGAGGATTATTATGCTTTCATAAGGTCCATGACAGTTTTAATTTGGATGATTACGAATTTTATTGTTATTGCGTTAGTTTTAGAGACTGGTGGATTTAATCAATTTATTGCTAGTGGGTCAGAAGACGATACAAAGACCTCGAGGTCCGAAATCTTTTTGACGGTGATATTATGGACAGTCGCCTTTATGGCGTTATTTAGATTCATTGGTTGCATTTATTACTTATTAGGTAGAATGGGTAGACGAATGAAAGGTAGTGAGCATGCAACCAAAACAGGTTAGATTATACACATTGAGATTATGACTTTAAGCAATTTTCAACTCTATCAAACCTAAAAGCTTTATGACTGACCTGAAATAAAGGTTCAAATTCCTATGGAAATGTCTTTCTCAAGGGTCATTCTCTGAAGTCAATTTATATATGTAAAGCTAGTATAATAGTAAGTAATTTTCTGTCCGACTTGGGACGCATTTTTTATCAGATATTGGTCCTTTATCACTTATGTGCTTCAACTTAATACCGGTTTAATTGAAGCGAAGAAGCTTATTATGTCTAATTTTGACATATTATTATCCTAGCACGACAAGTCAAAAATGGGCACCAGATTGATAAAAGTACTAATTACTATCAGAAAGAGTTGAGGTGCAATAAATAATATTCATTAATTCATGCCAAAATTTTAAATAACTCAAATCAATGTTACTTGTGCTACGTAAAACATGGTAGACAGTAACAATATCCTAATCTATTTAACCTTAAAATAACTTCTCGTTGAAATGAGGTCAAACCTCCTCTCATTAAAATTAACTTATGCTTCAGTAGGCAAATTTTGATCTTGCTCTCAACTTTGGACCATTCATGTAGAAAAAGACTGGGATTAATACCATCGCCAAAGCAATAAATCCCAAAATACTTGAGCCCCAACCTACTGGGTAATGATCAATGGACAAATTTGTAAATAACGCCCTACCAAATAAGGGAAAACAGCCAGCTGAAACCGATCTAAAGAATGCGTTTGATGAAAATACCGAGGCCAAATATTCAGGTTTGAATGATGCACCCATATAATTGAATAAAGTTTGGAACTCTATGAAAGCGCCTGCTCCGAACAATGCAGTTCCGATCAATGGTACAAACCAAAATATTTTATCAGAGCTTGTCCATCCATAAATAAATATACCCGCAACCATTGCAATTGCACCTACGATAGCAGGTGGTAGGAAAACTTCGGGAGTTACCGGTTGACCGTTTACCACTTTCTTTGTGAATAGTTGAAAAATGACTGGGATATAAATAGAAGCACTGATGATGATACCGACGATTATTGACACATATGTTAAGCCCATTTCGATCAATGTAAAATGATGAGTACCAACGAAAACAATTGGAATTGCTTCAAAATACAAATACATGACACTGTAAACTAAAGCGATGTAAATATCAATCAACAAAACAACCGGTTCTAATAAAGTAATCTCGAAAGGTCTCCATAACAATTCATACACCAATTGCTTAGTTGTTTTATCATTGCTTTGACATTCTAATTCAGATTTGATGTTATCATTACCTGTTTTTCTTCTCAATCTTTCAGCTTTTCTGGTCAATAATGCAGGACCATAAGTTTCGGGCAAAAAGAAGCTCAAAATAATCAATGCAACTCCTGATATGATAGCCATGAACCAAAACGTCCATCTCCAACTTTCGTAAGTCCCATCTGCTCCTTTACCCCTAACCACCAAAACACTTCCAATTAATGGTCCTAAAGAAGGCCCTGAGACTGCAAACATAGCCCAAGTTGCTAGTGCTAGAACAAAGTGACTAGCGGGAATTACATCTGCAAAACTGGCGCCCCCAGTTGACAATGCTGGCGATGCAAAAAAACCAGCTAAGAATCTCAAGACACATAATCCGGCAATATTGTTGACGAGTGCAGTAGGAATTTGCAAGATGAAAAAAATGAATAATGTGGAAATATATAAAGGATTTCTGCCAATTTTTGATTCTGATAACGGGGAAAATATCAATGGTCCTATACCATAGCCTATGACAAACATGGCCAACGGAACAGTCGCAATAGTTTGTGTAGTATTGAACAGGCTCATGATATCCTCTATACCTGGAGTATAAATAGCAGAAGCCATGTAAACAGACAAAGTCAAAAAGCCAATCTCGAGTGCAAATATAGTTTTGGATGCAAAAGACCAATTGTAGGGATTTTCTGGATCATCATCACCGTCCCACGTAACAATTATTTCATTCGTATTTGCAACAGTAGTTGAATCAGAAGAATTGTCAGTATCTTTTTCTTTATCACTATCTTGTAAAATTTCTTGTTTTGGATCAATCAAATACCGATCGGGTATTATGTAATCTGGTTTTTCTTCTTTGTGTTGAAATAACTTTCTACTTGATAAATTGTAGACTAGATGACCTACAACTGACCCTCTAATGAAATTAGACATGCTATGGATGTTGTTTGCTTGCTCATTTTGAAAGGATTCTGTTTCGTTTAAATATTCAAACAAAAATAGTAATAGAAGAGTAAAAAAAAAAAATCTGACTAAGACTCCTGCATCAAAAACAAATAAACAAAACATTTCTACTATAATTATATTATGTAATAACTCAGATTTATTTGATTTCGGCCGAACATTAATTAAAGTTATATTAAACCTTATTTGAGCGATTTGATTTATCAGCAAACAGCTGTACGGTTAAACCTTACATCCTAGTTTATTTTCCTTCACTAAGAAAAGCTTAAAAATTACAAAAATTTGGGGCTTTCGGCATATCTTTGACTTAGTGTCTCACTGTCATCTACATATTGTGCCTTATTTTCACACTTTATAGCCGTACATTTAGGCGCACGATCGGCCGAATACGCGAGGATGCATTAAGAGTACATTTTGTGAAATTTTTAGCTTACTAAACATTCCTCTATGCTTCAAATAAGCATCGCCATTTTCCCGTTTGATGTCTTATGCCCGAAATCTTTTCAAATTCGAAATTAAGTTTTAACCGCGTGGTTGCAAAATTCAAAATCAGTAAAGACAAAATGAATTTTATTTATTGAAACTACTTATTTTATTAGCAAAAGTCAAGTAAGAAGTATGGCTTTTCAATTCGGATTCGGATCTAGTGACTTCATTCCATTTGAAATTTTCATCACCTTCCTTCACTTTCAAAGATTTTCTTGACGACTTGAATGTTTTAGAATTTTCTTTCGATATTTTATCACCTTCAGTTTGTCTTTTGCCCTGTATCGACTTTATTCTGTTTATAGCATCAGTTGCTGATCTTTCCATATCCTTCCTAGCTTCCCATCGTTTAGCATTGACTTCAACCATTTCTATATTAACCCAACCATCAGCATCCAAAGCTTTAACTGTTCGATCAACCTGTTCTATACAAGGGGAGAAGCAACATATACCAGCTTGACTTGCAATGACACTATTCAAATGCGGTATAGCTTCCCAGGGAGAAGGTAAGTCTAAAAATATTATATCGGCATCGACATCACTATCTATGTTGAAACCATCGTTGCAAACATCTCGATGTGTAATGGTTGTATTTCTCAAGTCGTGCTCTTCGAATTCTTTCTTAGCTTCGAGATACCTTGGTTCGTGAAATTCATAACTGAATACTCTCCCCTCTATCCCTACTGTTCTTGCAAATGCATGAGTAAAAGATCCTGAACCAGTACCTGCTTCAATAATTTTGGAGCCACATCTCGCATTCAATCTTTGTAGAATATAAGAAGAATCTGGAGTATATACAATTTGGGTTCTGTGAGGTAATGACAATGTCCATAGTTCCGGAGTTGGATGTAACAAGTGTACGAAACCGTAACCTCTTTCACCTGACATTTGAGTACCATATTTCATACCGATCATTTTATCATGCAAGTAGTGACCATACCTTGTGTTTAGTATCTCTCCTTTTTTAATCCATGTTGGTTTTATAGTGTTTCTGCTAATGAATACTAACACCAAATCCCCTTCATCTATTGTATCTTTATATTGATGGAACATGATGTTATTTTTTTTTTCATTTCTGAAGGTCTTTTTTTCTCATCAACAAAATATAATCAAATCGATAAGTATGGAACAAAAAGTTGAAGATTTATATTTGGAAAGTTATGCATTCACCACAGCTGCTGCAATTGTGGGCTCAGTGGACAGAAAGATATTTGTTTTACTAAGAGACGGTAGAAATTTATTTGGAATATTAAGAACGTTCGATCAGTTTGCAAATTTGGTGTTACAAGATACATTTGAAAGAATATATCATGCAGATGAATTTGGGGAAACTTATAGAGGAGTGTTTATGGTAAGAGGAGAAAATGTAGTAATGATGGGAGAGCTAGATATTGATAAAGAAGATGATCACTTGACACAATTGACACAAGTACCATTTGAGCAAGTAGAACATAATTTGAAAATTCAACAAAACTCCATAATAAAAAATGAGAGAATAAAGACAAAGAAATTGCTTGAAAAAGGATTGATTAATGATTTTTATAAAACGGATTTATATTAAAGTTTGTTACGATTAATATCAACATTTTTGAAAAATTCATCAACTTTTGCAAATTTCTTTGCTTCATTTCTTGCCAATTGAGCCAAGTGTGCTTCATCAGGACCGTCGGCAATTCTTAAAGTTCTGTTGTGAGCATACATTCTTGCCAATTCTGTGTCTTGAGACACACCTTCGGCACCAAAAACTTGAATACCCCAATCTAAAATGTCACTGATTGTTCTTGGTGTTTCAATTTTGGCCATGGCAATTTCTTTTTGAGCTTGTTTTGCACTCGAGATATCGATCTTGTGAGCCGCATTCAACACTAGCAATAAACATCTTTCAATGTCAATTCGACTTTGGGCATATTTGGTAAGAAAGCTTTCTCTTTTGTTCATGGGCTTACCAAAAATTAATCTATAATTAGCTCTGTGTGCAATTCTCAATAGTGCAAATTCACCAACACCAATAGCTCTCATACAATGATGAATTCTACCAGGGCCCAATCTTGATTGTATCAATTCAAAGCCTCTACCAACACCAGCCATTACAACGTCCTTATCATCAGCTTCATAATTATTGAACTCGATCTCGCAATGTCCGTGAGGAGCATCATCGAACCCAATGACGTGCAAAGGTCTGACCAATTTGGCTTTACCCGAGGCCAATGCTTTCTTGGCATCGAGGATCAAAACTGTGTGATTATTGTAAGGTTTTGATGAATCTTCACTTGTTTTGCACATCACCAACCAAACAGAACATCTTGGGTCACCGGCACCGGATGCAAACCACTTGACACCATTCAAAACGTAATTACCACTACTATTTTTTTTTGCTGAAGTACAAATGTTTAAAGCGTTGGATGATGAAGTACCCTTTTCAGTCATTAAAAATGCAGATCTAATTTCACCGGCAAGCAATGGCTTCAAGTAGGTATCTTTTTGATATTGAGTACCATATTTAGCAAACAACTCCATGTTTCCTGTGTCTGGAGCGGCTGTGTTTGTAGCTTCAGGAGCAGTAAATGCTCTACCCAAGTATCTAGCCATCAAGCCATACTCCAAATTCGTATATTGAGGACCTTCCTTGTAGTGTTTAGACAAAAACATGTTCCATAATCCCAATTCCTTAGCTTTACTTTTCAAAGTTTCAATTATGGGTGGTACAGTCGACCATCTTTTAGCAGGATCTATTGAAATTTGCTTTAGGTATATTTCATCCGCTGGGATACAATAATTCTCGACAAACTCCTTGGTCTTTTGAATAGCCTCCAAACCTCTCGATGAAATTTGGTTTAAAAAGATAGCTGGTATTTCCTCTTTTACTGACATGATGGTATTTGGTTAGTGAAAGATGGAGAATATCTCGATTTATATATAATTTTCTCCCCACAATAAAAATTTCCTGGTCCCGAATAAAATTGTAATCAGCCGATAACATCTCCACTAAGTTCAATACATTTCCGTTTCAACGGATTTATTCATTGAGACTACACTCAAGTTTTTACGTTACGATGGTTTTGTGGTGTAAGGATAGAGCCATATATTACGATAGAATTCCAGTTCAGTGACTTTATTAATCAATGACAACGAAAGTCTATATACAATCTTCAGAGATTTCAATTTATGACAAAAAGCAGACCTTGTTGTGAAAGCTGTATTCTTGATCGATTCGAAGTAAAATTGAAATTAGAGATCCATAAGAGAAACTAGCCCACGATGATAAAGTATATCAGATATACTAATTCTAAAAGATCCTCTATACATACATCGTACGCGTTTCACCAAAACGATGTAAGATCTGTAAGTTTATATACTGTACTTTTATCTTTGTCTGTGGATAGGGATATTTTGTAGTGTTGATTTTTTTTTTGTTTCATCAAACTTTGCCATCATGGAAGAATCAGACATACCACAAATACCAGACTACACATTATCTGAGAAACAATTTACATTGACACATGGTAAATTGTCTGCAAATGACCAATCAAAAATCATCAACGAGATTTTGGAGCTGATCAAACAAGACAATCTTGCTCCGTACTATAAATATTTACATGACGAGATTGATTTTCCATTCGACCAGGCATTGTATGACCAATTGTCATCCAACAACGAGAAAGAAATAGAGGAGTTGAAAAAGCAAATCAAAGAATCTGAAGATGAAGAAGAGACAGAGTTGGATACCTTGAATACTACTTTAAAATTAGCAGAATATTATACAAAAATAATTGATCGAAGTAATGCCACTGAAACATTCAAAAAAGTATTGGAATTATCTAACAGTACAGGTCACAAAATTGATCACTTATTAACTTTGGCTAGAATAGATTTCTTTTTTAATGATTTACACCAAGTGAAAACCCATTTGAATCAAATATCCAATTTAATTGAGAAAGGTGGTGATTGGGAAAGAAGAAATAGATACAAAGCATACCAAGGAATATACTTGATGGCTACTAGAAACTTCTCAGAAGCATCTAAGCTTTTGATTGATTCATTAGCTACATTTACATCGACAGAGTTATGTTCCTATGATCAAATTGCTCAATACGCAATTATATCAGGAGTTCTATCATTAGATAGAGTTGATCTTAAAGAAAAGATCATTGATTCTCCAGAGATTTTATCAATTTACTCATCTGCACCAGGATTAGAACCTTTATTGAATTTGACTAACTCGTTCTACACATGTCAATACAATTGCTTTTTCCAATACTTGTTGGAAACCTTTGACAAATGTTTACTAAACAAATATCTTTACAAGCATAGGAATTATTTCCTCAAAGAAATGAGATGTAAAGCTTACGGGCAATTATTAGAAAGTTACAAAAGTTTATCATTAAAATCAATGGCTAACAATTTTAACGTGTCTGAAGAATTTTTAGACTCAGATTTGACAAACTTCATTCCAAACAAAAAATTAAATTGTACTATCGATAAAGTCAATGGTGTCATAGAAACCAATAGACCAGATAACAAGAATAACCAGTATCATCTTCTCATCAAACAAGGTGATGGGCTATTAACGAAATTACAAAAATATGGTGCAGCTGTAAAATTGAGTGGTGCAGAAAAAATTTAATAGATAGATGAATATTGTAAAAAAAAATTCTGACCTTTACTTTTATCAACAATAATAATTACAGATGCCACCACCGATAAATTCTAATATACTCTACCTCGGACATATACCATTTGATTGGGATGAAGAAACAGTAAAGTCTGTAGTAGGAGGCTCTGGCTCAATTGTAGATGTTAGGTTAGGATTCGACTTTGCCGGAAAGAATAAAGGCTACTGTTTTGTTGAATATCAAACACCTCAACAAGCACAAAGAGCATATAACTTATTGGGTCAGGTAATTATCAAGAATGAAAATGGATACCCAAGAAAACTCAGAGTTGAATCATCAAAAGAAGGCTTTAAATCAAACACCACTCCTTATGAAGCTAGACAAGTCTTACATATTGCAAGAACCAAATTACCGGAAAATGTCAAGTTGCCAATGGAAATGTTAAATTCTCTTCCTAGATCTTCGCCTATGCCCATGAATAATAGCAGGATGATACCGCCACAACAGCAACATGTATTTCAACAAGCATCAACCCTGTTTCAACCACAAGTACCATCTGCTGGTTTATCAACAAATAATTCAATGCCTGCCAAATTGACACAAGCCACCAAAAACTTGCCATTTGTTTCTCAACTACCTTTTTCCACACCCGATAAAATTGACTTGACTTTGAGTAAAGTGAATCCTACCATGTTGATTGAAGTTATATCTAACATGAAAAACGTACTACTGGCTGAACCTAACAAAGTCTACGAATTCTTTCAAAATCCAAATCTCGCACCTTCAGCAGCACAAGCATTGTTACTCATGGGATTTATAGATAACGAGGTGTTAGGAGAGACTAGCAACTCGGCAAACTCGACTCCTCAACCTCAGTTTAGACAAACGACTCCACAACAAGCATTTAGGCAGAGCACACCCCAATTTCAATCCCCATGGCCACATTTGCCAGTCAATACACAGATGAAACTACAACAATTGAATAACATGAATATGGCAAACTCAATAGCTCAATTGATCCTGATGCCAGACACCCAAATTGCAGCAATGCCCGCTGCCCAACAACAACAAGTAAGAATGTTCAAATCGCAGTATCTTTGATCAATGTTTTTCATTTACTAGAGTTTCGTTTACTTGGTGTAACAAGTATTTGCATACAACTATGGATAAATGTGTCTAAAAAATTTAATCATTAATAATATTTTCTTTTTCTCTTGATAACCTATTTTTCAAATTTTTATTTCAATTTTAACGATATGGATAGTCCCTTTGTCATTGATCTAGATTTTACCGAGGCCACTAACGACATTCCATTCTGGCTACGTGATGTATTTGATCGAGCATTGAACGCTACTGGAATCAAGCGAAGAAGATCGGCGTCTGATGAAGCAATATCGAGTCTAATCAAGGTTGATCCAAGTAAGAATAAAGAATGTCCCATTTGTTACGAGGCGTTTGATGTTGAAACCACACAGTCTCAACCTGTTGAGCCTATTCTTTACCGAAATGAAGATTTTTGTCAAAAATTACTACAATATGGTATACACAAGGAATCAAATGAGAAAAGCTTCACCTTTAACGATCCAATGATGTTTTTCCCCACAGACCCAGGCGGTCAATTATACAGTAGGTATCCTCAAAGATTACTAACTGCAATAAGCACCGATGATCAATTTCCAGGCTTTGATGAGAGAGACAAGAAAATTAAAGATAAACGAATAGAACAGTTTAAACAAGAGGGCCATATTGCAGTACAAATGCCGGAGTGCGATCATGTTTTTGGATTGTCATGTATTGTAGAGTGGTTGAAACTGAATGTAAGTTGTCCATTATGTAGAAAAGAAGTGGAGGCTAAACTGCACGATTTAAAAAAAATCAAGAGGGAATATGTCGAGAATATAATATTGCATAATTATAACAATGAAGGTGAGATGTTGGAGCATATTCTTGAATCAACAGATGTTTTTCATCCTTTTAGGAGGCCGTACAACCCATCAATCACTCCAGTCACAGATTCATATATGCAACAAAATTGGTGCACACCATATACTAATGACTCAAATGTAGAGGAACGTACCAAAAACCCGGACATTGTACTACCTCGTAAGTTCCCCTTTGCCGAGCCAAGCTCTAGCAGAGTGTTTCCCTTGAGAAGGACAACAACAAGAACAGTGACCAGAACCAGAGATGTGAGACCAAGAAATAACAGTCATTCCGAGACTAGAACGGACTCAGAAAACGAGGATCAAAGGAGAAGAAGCGTATCTTCAGAATCAAGAAGTACAAGAAGGGTCAATTTTTCCCCCCACACAACCAATATCGACGACTTGAGTTCGTAAGCCATCAAATTGTCACATAATGTCAACTTAATGATAGCAAGAAGTACAATATTGCATTAAGATATTGAAGACCATTTTGTTTAACATGGTTCAACCATGGACCTAGTAGTGACTAGAGTCCGAGCGATGTAATAGATGAGAATTTTAGTACTGATAAGATTGAATGAAGGTAATGATCGTTATTTCGGCGTTGACTTCAAATTATACGCAATGCTGATTTGCTTTCAATCATGATTATTACAGACTCAAGTTCAGCGTCACAGTAATACACATCTGACCTTGAACATAGCGTCATACTTCTTTTTACCTGAAATCGCTAGAAAACCACTCTTTGTGATACTTTGAAACTTTGAAGCTTGACATTTTTGAAATAAATGTTTTGATATCTTTGTTTCAAATGTAGTTCCCTTGGTGATATATCCAAATTTCATAGAGTTGAATGACGATCAAGAAAACAAATCAAAAAAAGACAAAATACTATTCAATCGATCCTCAGATCTCAGGAGCATGAATCTTAATTGCATAAATCTTACGATCATGCATCTCAGGAGTATGATTATACGACATAGGGGATATGATTTTCGATCATTCATATGTGCAGTTTCGGTCTAATTCTCATTACGTAATATTCATCTTTATGATTGCTGTATTGCTCGAGAAAGCTGGAGAAAAACTTGAGACTATAAATAGAATGAAAAATCCAGCCTGGTTCGTATTACCACACCTACACTTCAATTATGTTACGTTCCACTATTCTTAGATCAATCAGAGTCCAATCTGCTAGTATACAACCAATTGTTGCTACCAGACAATACTCCGTTATTAAAGCTGCTACAAAGGCTGTGTTCGGTGAGAAAGGAGTTAAAGAAATTGAAAAAAAAGAAGCCCAAGCCGAGAACTTAGCAGATGAAGCTAATTTGAAAGCTGGTAGACAAGCAGCAACTACCTTAAATGACACCGCTGAAACAATAAATAAAAAAACTGGGAAGGTTTTATCTGAAGGGTTAGAAGGTGCCGAAAACTTATCTTCAAAAGCTAAGGATGCAGTCAAGTCAGCTGCTGGTACAGTTAAAGAGACCGCTGAATCTATCAATCAGAAAACAGGTGACACTTTAGCCGATGGCATAGAGAAGGGAGAAGACGTTGTTAATAACGCTTCAAAATACACTTCAAAAGCTAAAGTTGTAGCTGACGATGTAAACAAAAAAGCCGGAGACAAATTAGCAGATGGTGTTGAAGCAACTCAAAGTGCAGCAAAACATGCCGAAGCTAAATTGAAAGTTAAATCAAATACTGCAGGTTACAAAGACTTACAAGATAAAGGTGAAAAAGCCCCAATAGAACAAAACAGACCAGACGACGCTATGTAAGAACACTCTTGCATATCTTTACGTATCTATATAAAATTCAAAGTCATTCAAAATTCTAAAATTATTTTACATCCCTTCATGTTTATTCGTTCTTATTCTATCCTTCGAACAGCCAAAGAAACTTTACAGAAGTGTAACTTGAAACTTGGAAAGTTTGTAGCAAAAGATATTGATCTTGCTGAAAAAGCAGCTAGTACCACCAACACAAAAATCCATGACGCAGCAACGTTTTTAAACAAGAAATCAGGAGAAAAATTGGCCCAGGGAATTGATATGGCCCAACACTATAAATCCAAATCTGATGCCATTCACAATGTTGAAAAGAATATCAAAGGTTATAAAAACTTACAGGAGAAGGGAAAATCAGTAGAGAGCGAACAGTGCAGAGCAGATGATGGGTTTTGAATAGATAATATTGTTTTATTTCTCGAATTGTTTAAACTCTTTAAGCAAATTATCTTTCTCTATTGATGATTGCGGTATTTGTGAAACTGGTGCTTGTGAAGGTGATGGCGATGCTTGAGGTAACATCTTGGCATCTTTTTTCCGTTCTATAACAGATAAGTAATTTGAAGGCACGTAACCAACTTTGCCTGATCTTGACCTTACTTTCCACCATTTGCTTTCATTTCCTAATGGGTCTAGTTTTGATAAGATCGCCACTAATTCGTTTGGTTTCAATTCTATTTCTATTTGAGGATTTTCTGGATTGAACTCATACAAAGTTTTGGCAAATTGAAAATTTGATGGATCCAAACCATTTTGTGGATGATTTATATTTTGTTGTTGTTGTTGTTGTTGTAATTTTCTTTGATTTTGTTCATTTATCACCTGTATAGCTTTACTTAATAAGTAAGGAAATCCTATTGATGCAGCTAAAAATAAAAGTAATGGCTTAAATGATATTCTTTTATTATTATGTTGTTTCAAATTATCTTCCAATTTCTTTTGTTGTTTTTCAAATTTGGAGAATTCTTTCACGTTGAGTCCATTATTATAAGTTTGGCCTGTTATTTTGTAAAAAAATTTCTTAACTAGTTTGATCAAAGCAAATATACCCAATAACGATCCCAATGCATTTTTCAAATTTCCAAACTGTTCTGCTAAATTCACCATTGTGAAAAATGAGGAATGAGTGGCCATATAAGTGGCTTCCAACATCTGTGCAAACCCACCCACTGCTCCAATGATAGATTCAATCAATTGGAAAGTCGCTTGAGTACCTTCACCTAATCCCCCACCACCACCGGGACCCATCATCATGTTATTTCCTCCATACATTCCTCCTCCTCCATACATGCCACTACCGTACCCGCCTCCATACATGCCACCACCATAGCCTCCACCGTACATTGAAGAGCCATACATTCCTGAACCATAACCAGACCCATACATTCCTGAGCCATATCCCGAGCCATACATACCAGAGCCGTAGCCTGAGCCATATCTGGATCCATACCCACCAGTGGTATTATAAGAAGATGAGCCATAAGGTTGTGAGTCCGCCATGTTATTAAATTCAGAAGATAATGAACTTGGTCGATCAGGTATACTAGGTTGTGATATATTGTTTGTGGTGGTACTGGTTGTTGTTGGTGCTTGATTAGTGGAGTTTGAGGCAGCAGCAGCAGATGTACCTGATGAAACCTCCCAGGGTTTAGTTCTTGGAGCAGAAGACATTTGTTGATGAATAATTGATTATTTTTTTTTTCTTCAATTTTTTTTCTGATAAGTAAATCAATCTTGTAATCAAATCTATTTGTTGGGATTCGTTTAATTGGGTTCTAGATATCAAGATTAATGTTATAGCTTCTGAGTTGTTAATATGATACTAATAGTGGCGATGAGATGATCTACAATAAAGGCAAGTTCTTTACTTTAATATTGCTGGACCAAATGCTCGGCTATTTTAAAAAATGAGTCACGTGGCTGACTAACAGATACACCCCGCATTTTTTGGGAAACATTGGAATATTAAAATGCGGACTTAATTACTATGACTGTCTTTTTTCAATCGCCATTACTCTTTCAGATTCTTCACTTTCCGGCGTAAGAACTGGAGATAAATTTACGAGATTCTTTAAAGCTACCTTCCTATCCATGTAATCTACATCTTGGATAAAAACCTTTAAATCTTTAACATCAGCCTCACGTTGATCTGCCTTAATCATTGAATCTGATACTTCTTCTGTATGATCTTCTTCTTTTGTATAAAATTCTTCATCTTTAAAATACTTTCACTCAAAATGAAAGCTATTGAATCTGGCGGATAAAAAAATGATATAAATGTAAATTTATTAAATCAATATCTTTTTATTTATGTACATCTATACATTTATTATAGTCTTAATTTATAAAATCAAGAATAAATCTGAATGCGGCTAATGCAGATGAAATTCCTCTTTATGATTTACATATTCAGTATGCGAGGCCATTCTAGTTATATCATCGCAGCGTTTTGCCCATACTATGTGCAAGCATTCCTTGACAGACGCTTAAGTCTCACTGCTTGGTTGACCATAGACTTGGCCATAAAACTTGTATTAAATTTGACAATTGACTCTCAGTATCAATTTGTATTCATCCTCAATTTCGCGTCTTCTTAATTGTTTCGACAGCAACCTCTGCTTTGACAAAAGATCCCTTTCTGATTCATGATTATAATCAATGTAGATTGTCGTAAATTCTTTGCTTCTGAATACTCTAAAGTATATTCAGACACTGCACACAAAGCTCTTGCACTTTTTGTAGGATCCTTGAACATTATGATATTAACCGCCAAAGATCCAAAAATACTATTCGAGCGATATTCTTTGTGGAAAAGAATCTCGCGCCTTTTGAAGATCTTCCTTCTGATTCTATTTGATAATTTGATAGAAATGGTTTGTATAAGTTGAGATATGATTCGGTTAGTTGACTTCTCCTATTTTTGGTAGTTAAAGTTAGGAAAATAGGAAAAATTGGTATAGAGAGTATTGAGTTTTAAAAAATTATTTCCAATCGTTGGTCAAATTCAACCTAAAAATCCTAACTATGTACAAAATTGAATCATCAAAGCTCAGCACAATTCTTGGCCTAAAATATAACCTGATCCAAGTTACAATGAGCAAGATGCTACTATACAAAATTTAAATGAGAAAGTAAAGTGAATGGCTGCAAAAAGTTAAGCAACAAATCAATTATGTAACAAACAGAAGATAACCACTTTTTGGAAACTCTTCTCTTGCACTGGGGCAGTCTCGGTCATTCTGCTCAAATATTCTTGGTATGTGTTATGAATCATCAAATGCATTTTTGATCTGATTTACCAGCTTCAATCAATCTGAAATTGTCGCTTTGAAACTCACTTAACCTTACGTATCTATGGTACTTTGAACAATTTCGTGGTTGTATTAAACAAATTATCTAAATTGATACAGCTCATCATTGGATGTCTTGTCAATAACAATCTTTACAGGCATCTACATTTAATTCTGAAAGTCAGAGATGTCAAAGCTAATAATTGATTTTTGATTGCTAAATATAGACTTTGCCAAAGTTTATGTTAGTTTGGCTTAACCTGTAGGACTAAAGAAAGTGAAAGAAGCAATTGGTCTTTTATAGCTAGTCAACTCAGCTCCATAAACTGACTGCACCAGATACTGCATGATTAGCTTCGTCTCGACCAATAAATTTTTGTTTCAACAGGACTTCCATATTCAATAACTTCTTTTTGAGACATGGAAATTCACTATGCCTGAATCAAAGTTCTAACTATCTTATATTTTTGGGGTTTGTCTATTGGTCGCACAATAAGCTTTACGATTCAATATTATAATTCAACGATAATGACTATTACCATTAAATCTATATTGTAACCGGTAGCAAAACTAACAGAATGCCACAACATTAGCATCAAATTTTACGATAACAAGAAAAATCAATAGCTATGAATAATCTTCAATAGTATATAATTTTGTATACTTTTTAATAATACAATAATAAACTAAAGATTCCTATATAACAAATGATTATGAATGAAACCGAGGATAACTTTACGCTTCCATTCATTCTTGCTAGTCATGGCAATGGCTCATTTGAAGAACTTAATCTGTTTAAATGTAAATAGACATCGGTTCCATACCCTTCCATACTTATCAACTTCAAATCCCCACCAAAATATTGGGCGTATAATCTACTGATTGGCAAACCATAACCAAAACCAGCCATTGGAGCTTTAAAAGAGGTTTGGCTGTATTCTGGTTCCAATTTCGGAGTTTCATCCACTGTTGTATATAAGTAAGTCCAGATTAAAGGTAATGAGCTTCTTGGGATACCACCTCCTTCATCGGATATCTTTATTGCAATATCTTCCGAACCTTCAGATATGATTACTTTAATAGTTGGGAATTCTAAGTCATTTATATCAATTTCGTCCATTTTCAACAGTGGATCTTCGTCAATCATTTTTTGTTTCAATCTTGAAGTGTGGAATTCAATGGTTGCTCTTAATGAGTTTTTCAATGTTTCAAATAACATATGGATCAAATGTCCTGGAACATACATGAAATTTATATCTTGATGAGGTGCAATTAATTGAATCTTTGGCGACTCAAACAAACCATAATATTCTTCACAAATATATTTAGCAGTCTCAATTGCATCTTCGGCTATTTCACCAACATTACAATCGGTACAAATAACCCCCACATAGTTTGATTTTACCTTTTTCGTTGTTCCTTCGGATCCATTGATCAAAGTCGATAATCTTTGTTTAGTAGGAGAGTTCTGTGCCATGTTTAATGCAATGTGTTGTCCAATCAACATTCTAATCCCGATTCTAGACATGTAAAAACGATCTAAAAACGTTTGTATTCTCAGATTGACCAAAACTGTTTTATGAACATTTTTCCATTCCTGTACACCTTGAGCCATAGTTGCAACGGTTGCATCGTGTCTTTTTTTAATCTTTTCCAACGCTTCACAAACCAATTTGTTATAATCGTATACTTCTTTTGGCCAAACGATATTTACTGGACAAGGGGAAAAATAAGTCATGCCGTAAGTTGGAGATTCTGTACGCAATTGCGTATTATCATTCGCTTTATCTACTCTTGTTCTCAGTATTGAATGATGATGATGATGATGTCGAACAACAATTCCATCATCACTAAAGATGTTATTTATAGCCGGATTATCATCAAACAGTTCGGGTATTTTATGTATCTCTTGTTTTATATGGGGCAAATCTTTATCCAACGGAAGTTTGACAGTGGTGGTTTGATGATTGTTGTAGAGTAATTTTTTCAATTTTTCATCAATTTGTGGTTTTGGCAAATCTGTCAATTCTTGAAAAGATTGAGCATACCAATTTTTCACCTTTATGGTGCTAGGACTTTGATTCAAATTTAGGGGGGCGTTTTCGAGATCCTTGACTTTTTTAGCTAGTCTAATGGGTAATTCCTCCACAATGAATTTTGAGGCTAAAAAAATCGATCCAGGACTCGGGGTAGGACCAAATTGAACCATTTGTCTTAGGGATACTGGGGTTTGATTATAAGATGCATATTTAAATATTTTATCCTTCAACACTTGTGTAAGTTCCCATCCTGTACCCATTATATAGATGTATGATTGTTGTATCTAGTTGCTTGAACAATTGTATATTGTAGATATATAATATAAGATGAATAGATCAATGGATGACTAGTGGTAAATGAATGAATGAATGGTTGTAACAATGTTTGTAGTTGATAATAATTTCGTATGATTAGTGAAAGAATAATGCGGAGGAAAAGTCGTGTATAGTTTGAGAAAAAGTGGAAATAAAAATCACAGTTTAAATAACTAAAATTGAAAGTGCAAAAAAATGAATCATACAAAATTTCACCTGTTTATTTTCATAGTCATATTTTGTTCCATTTCCCCTAAATTGACACAAAATCTAATTGTGATTATATGATCATTAGATTACGATAATCTTTGTAAATTGTGACATCATTTTGATATTAATGATGAAGATGACTTTGAAGTATAGGATACCTAGTGTTAAATTGAAATTGGACTGAATTAATTAACCTAAAATAAGCCGATTTATGTACAAATAAAAGTGAGTTGTAGATAAGCCTATTAACATAGGTACAAGATCTTTTCTTTGTCGATGGAGCTTAGTAGATTGTTCATGGCTTAATATAATTTATATTAGAGATGTGATACGAAATGGTTATATCCATCATTTATATGACATTTTGTAAAAGTAAGTCTATCAGAACATGGTGTTTTATGAAATCAACCCAAAAAACAAGGAATGAAAAGATATATTTACAAGGTGGTTGTGATTATTGGCTGTTACAAACTATTGCCCTATTAAAAATCTATGTTGATTTGAGAATATAAATCGGTAATCGATTACATAGCTGGATATTAGCTCTGATTGAGGTACAATTTATAAACACAAAAATTTATAGAACAGTATGCAATACATAAAGGCAACAACAACGCTTATTGATTTAGGTCACTTCTTTCTCCCATTCTCATGGTAGCATGGTGAGAGAATGTAATTAGAGTGTGTCAATGCCATGCGCCTATTGGAGTGTAAATTAATAAACCACTATCATCTTCAAATAAGTTTCATCCTTGCAATTTCCACAATATACTAGATCATTATTGTTCATGATTGTGTGGTTGATGTTTTCATATTTGTACCAAAGACAAGTAGTAGAACATTAACGGTGATTATATGATTTATCCTGCACACCAATCTTCTATTTTTGACGCTTATAGAATTTAAATTATAAAAAAAATACACTTGTGTTGATATTACTTACAAGGAGCACAATAGATCTATTTTATATAACAGTAATGCATTGTAGTAAACTACTAGTAATCCGATTTTAAGCTTGAACGGATTTTAGTCGAGTTTAATTCTACCAGTGATCAACTTTCCAAAGTGCTTCGAGAGAAAGTGAAAAAAAAGTGAAAGTGTAGAATTAGGTGGAAACAGAATAAAGGTCAAATGCACTACAGTCTGCTTTGAGAGCTGTTATTAAGCTGAAGGGATGAAATGTGGGCTTGCCTGCAGCCGCAATTGTTTGATAGGGGTAACTATTGACAACTGGGACATGTGGGAAGTAGTTATGAGAATTTACATATATATTGAGATAAGGTTGTAGCTCTTTTTACTACCGACAGTATGTGTTATGAACCTTCTTAGCTAAAACAGTTTCTTTGTTAGTATAATGATTTACAAGGAGGCTACGAAACTTAAAGAGATATCAAAGATTAACTCAATGGTGCATTTAATATTAAAAAATACATCTACATAGAATGCGTTTACAATTCTGATGTTATTGAGGTCTGATTGATAAGTTATGATTGTTGAAGGTCCAATTGTTGAATGTTTTAGTTAGTGTACCTCTTCTTTTTCGAACAATCAAACAGGACAACTGTTTGTACAAAGGAGACCTACATTCCAAGGATAATAGTGAATTAATGAATAGATAGTTTAAAAAACTATAATTTGAAAATAAAATAGGTGTAGCAGTTAGGATAATAAAAAGCCGAGCATAGTAGTTTGAGATAATAGGATGTATGAGAACAATTGGATTGTATTGGATAAGTTGGTGTGGCTATAACTAAAATAATTGCTTAGAAATGAGATGATTCATAATCACTATTGTCTTTATTTTTATTATGTTATTTTTATTATGTTATTTTTTAGATTCCCATTTGATTTTAATTAATATTTTTAATGCCAGAAAAAACTTGAATGAAAAGCCACGGATGGACACAGAGCGCGAAAGGAAACATGAGCAAAATAATAAAAAAAAATGGTTAGGATGAAATCTGGGGGAACCGAATAGGTTGAGTCACCCCATCTGTTTTGTGTAATGTTCGCATGAAGTTCTCCGTTGATCCAATTTTTTATTTGATTTTATCTCTTTTACCCAATTTCATCATTTAAGAAATAATATAAATACCCATTCATTTTTCCTCATTTCCATCAACTCATTACTCACACTCAATTACTGCTTCATTTTATCACATCCGTATACCTCACACTTATATTATAACACACACAATGGTCACTAAAAGAATATTCCACATTGCTCAATTCAAAACTGCTGCTAGACATTGGGTTCCAATTCAATCAAATGTATCTAAGACTATGATTAATAAAGCCTACTTTTCATCAAAACAAAGATGTGTCAATTTCAACAATATATCAGACGCCTCATTAGTTGCTAATGATGATGTTTTATCATCAACTTCATCAATTAGTGGTTCTAAAGTAAATGATGATTTAGACGCTTCATTCGAACCAACCATTAACTCATCAGAAGAAATTCTTACTGCTGGTCCAGTAAACAGAGCTTAGATTGAGAGTTACCAGAGATACATGTCTTGGTTCATGTATGATTGTTTTATTTATTCGTTTTACGTTATGGAGTTATGATTGAAATACACATTAAATTTAGTTTATATCAATTGTTCCTCTCCTTTGTAAAGTTATGATTTGCAGATAAGAAAAATTTAAGGAGTTACAGATTTGTTCGTTTAAACTTGAAATAAATAAAATCACATGCAAAAAAATAAGATTACAATAGCAGATTAATAATGGAAAGTATAGAATAAGGTTGTCGTACCATCTTGTACCAACGTTCTTCGACCTCCGTCCATCCCCTTATTACCACCACCCCCTATCTGTCATAATTTTTAATTCATTTTTTCCTGGGCTATATTTCATGAGTATCAATTCAGATCAACTTGCTTGCCTGTCGGACTAACGGAGGAAATAAATACTAAATTTACTATCAAACGGAAGAACGGAAAATGTTTATTTATATATCTCATCATTTCTTCTATGCTCTAGTAATGGCATATTCTTTCTAATATTCGATAATTTATCACCATCTAAATCAGCATATATCAACTCATAATAATCACCATCCTCGTCTTCAACCAATTCATCTGAATACTTTTTCCCCTTGGCCAATGTATTACCCCATGGATCCACTATAATCAGTTCCCCATAACTTATTCTTTTTGTACTTTCCTCATTTCCTTCTGTTGATTCTGCTACATCTGCATAAACATCATGTTCTCCACATTGAGCTGCATTGATCACAAAACATTGCGAATCTATTGCTCTGCTTTTAGACAATATTTCCCAATGTGCCTCTCCCGTCTTTGTGGTAAATGCACTGGGGAATGTAATTATGTCACTACCCAATTTTCGTAATTGAATACTCAACTCAGGAAATCTAATGTCATAACATATACCTAACCCTAGTTTAAACTGATCTATCTCTGTTGGAGTTTCCAACTTAGATCCCGGCTCAACTGCATTGGACTCCTTTAAAATCGGACCATTCTCAACTTCAACATCAAATAAATGGATCTTTTGATACTCACTGATAATCTCACCTTGAGGATTAATCAAGATGTGCAAATTGCGAACTTTTTCACTACTTTTTGAAGGTAAGTGGATTCCCAATGACACATATGTAAGTCCATTGGACTGTTTGATTTGCTGTAACAATGGATTTAAAAATAATGATTGGGTATTCTGCAGCAAACCATATGAATGTTTGGCATTCCGCGATAAGTAATCAGTAGCTTCTGGGAGGAACAAGATCTTTGTATTATTAATTTGAGCTTGTTTTAAGATTTTCAATACAATTGAGAGATTATTAACTAGATTTGACGAGGAACATAGTTGTCCTACCGCTACTTTCATTATAAATAATTGTTTGAATAGTTGTTGGTTGTAAATAAATCAGTGTGGCTTCGATAGTGCACTCTATGGAGGAAAAAAGAAAAATAGTATTTACAATCAATAGTCATAAAAATCATTGTCCTCGTCTAAATCGTAGTCGTCAAAAAAGTCATTCAAAATGGTCATTTCGTCTTCAATCTCAACAACGGTTGCATTTAATTCCTGTTTATCTTTCACCCTGATCATCCCAGACACAACTTTATTATCTCTATACCTATTTCCATACTTATTAATTACCTGACGTTGCATTGCTTGTACTTGTTTACGATCATCTAATAGATTTCTTTGAAATTGTCCTACTAATTTGGAAAGTCTTGAAGTTTTCGGCATTGAAATATTGTAACCTGTTTTATTCAACCGGTTGATCGCCTCACTCAAACTATTTGAACTATTAAGTAAATTCTCAATTTGTAAGCTATTCAAATTATATTGTTTTTCTTTTAAAAGATTACTCAATAATGTTTTATCTTCATTATGTTTTGCCTTTTGTTTTCCCAACTTTGAATCTATAAAAATTGATAAACTTGACTTCACCTTAGACTTGATGGAAATCTTTTCTTGAAAGAATGAAATCAACTCATCAACAGTTAAATTGTTTAAGTACCCTTCATCAATATACTCACCACCATTCACTCCTTTAAATCGGAAATTTCGAGTGATTATTTTTTCCCATTGATTCATATGCTCATTGTTGTTTGTATAATTATTACTGTGGATATTTGGCAGCACAGAATGGAGAATATTCGCTGGTATTCCATTTGATTTCACGTCTTTGTTCTTGATAAAACAATCGATTTTTTCATCCAATTCTTCTTGAGACAAATTTATCAATTGCAACTCCATTTCAAATAACATAATTTCAATCTCGTTCATAATGAAATTATGTTCAAATGTACTACTTGAACACAAGGTATAGATTCCCATTGTTTGCTTGTTATATCTTACACCACTAAACACCATGTACCCTATTCGTTTTTTGGTACGTAGGTAAAAATGGGCAGTTTGCGATAATAAATAAGCAACAAATTCACCATAAGCAACATGTTTCCCACATGATCGCTTACATATTTGAATGTAATTATACACTACATCGTTTGGATCTTTCAAATTTGAGTTTGAAAGTTTCATTGAATAATTGCCATGCCGTAATAACATAGATGATTGATTTGCAAATGTGACCTGTTCAAGAACTATTCGTTCGTGATTTGTAAAACTGTTGACTACCTTGTTAATTTGGAACGCTTCTTGATAAGTAATATCCCCTGAGACCAAAATTGCAACAAATTTACAACTCGAATCTATTTCATTAACGAATTGTAACAAATGTTGTTTTTCAACCATTTCTAGATATTCAAATCGTTCATCTAAGTTATGCACTCCATCTTCTAATATGAAAGTTGACCCAGCTATAATTTGCTTAACAGAAGTATCATCCTCGCCACTTCCACCTTGAAGAATTTTATACTGGGAAATCAATTTGTTCTTCACATTGACAAATTTCTTATAAGTTAAATGTTTGATCTCAACAAACACCAATTTCTTCAACTCAATTATGAATGTAGTTAAGAAGAATACAAACAGGAGTTTAGGTCCATGTACTCTTATACCAAGTGAGGGAAAATTACAATAATTTGAATTTATACCCCATGAAAAAAGAGCCGATTCACAAATATAAAATTTCGGGATCAATTTTTCACCAATTGATTCAACCAATAATTCCATAAGTATAAAGTTTTCCACTGTGTTTGATAACTTGGCGAATTTGATTTGAAAAGAGGCCGTGATCATACGTGAGTCAATTTTGTCAAGCCAAAGTTCATGAAACTTAGAATAATCTAACAACTTAGGATACTTCTGTGTTGTCAATTTGAGCATTTGACTCTTTACTATGATAGATTCATTGATCAAGGAATCTAATTCTTTATGCGAAACTTTCAAAAATGGATTGTTTTCAAGTATGTAAAATTTGGGAAAGGTGTAATTTGAAATTTTCAACTTTAAATCACTGATTCTATACTCGAAATTGTAATAAGGATCTTTGAAATATTGTTTATGTTGAGTTTCATCACCAATGACAATTGCATTCAAGTTACTCATATCAAACACTTGTTTTGTCTTTTCAATGAAGTTATCCACGCTCCCTTTCATCTCATAACTTGAACCAAGTATCAAATTTTGAATATCGAGATTTCTATTTTGTAAACTTTGAGATAACTCTGAGATTTCATCCATTGAATCAGTGTTGGTAGATCCAAAATAACAATTGTATTTGAAAATCTTTGAATATTCAACTAATGTAGAATACAAATTCTGGTTCGTGATTAATTGATTCACAAATTCAAAAATGGTACACACGATTATATCCAAGTCCAATTTCCTCAACTCAAATTCAAGTATCAAGATTTTGTTATTTTTAGACAATGTTTGGGTAAACACATACATCGACTTGATAATTTTCATCTCCATCAAGTAAAAATGAATAGAATTCTCCGACTCGTCGCCTAGCAAATTACACCATACGTTCTCATAGAACAAATTTTCTTCTTCAATGGGTAAAAACAATCTTAAAATTGATGATCTCTTCAGTTTGATGAATAAGATCCTATTACAATCAATGAATATTTTCAGATACAAATTTGGATTCCTGTCTATGCTTGAAACACTACTTCTTGAGAGTCTCCGAGGTTGTTTCGACTCCAATATGGATGAGAAATTCGCAATTGCCAATTTCTGTAATTGATTAAGAGACAAAGAGCTCTTCATTACCAATGTGAGATTCTCAGCATAATAATACCTATTGAAATACTTCAATCCCTCAACTTTCAACCTTTTGACATCATTCAATGTAGATTTATCTCCAGTGCCGAAGTTCAGAAAGGGATGGGACTCATTAGCTAAAATCTTCAATCCTTGATATAACAATTTCTCATTGTTGTTCAAATTCAACTGGTGTTCATCATTGATGGAATTGATTTCCACATTGATAAACTGATCATTGAATAATGGTCGGATGAAAAAATTAGAAAAGATCTTGAGAATATAACTCAACCCCAACTCTTGTTCAATCTCAACTTGATTTAATGGAACTTCAAAATAGAAATTCGTATAGTCACCAGTGGTGTAGGCGTTGGAATTTCCATTCATCGATTTCAAAACTTGGAAAAACAAATTGGGGTTGGGGTATTGCTCAGTGCCCATAAACACCATATGTTCAACAAAATGCGCTAGGCCTGAAATAGTGTCATTATGAGACCCAGAACCAACACAGATCGAGGTGGCCGTGGTGTCAGTTTGGGGGTCAGATATCAATAATGCTCGTAATCCATTCGAGAGCTTGATGTATTTATAACTTTTGTGTAAATCATTTATCGACTTTTTAAAATTTGTTTCTAGAGTGGTGACGGAGAAGAAGTCCATATGGTCTGGGTACAACAACTCATTTTGATTAATTTAATTGGTGATTGAATCGGTTGAGACAAAGTTTCATATTTCCAAATTCGGATGTCACAATGTGGAAGGTAGCGTTTTTGTTTCAATGTAGATCTTACCAGTTCCTTCCTTATATTGAATTGAGAACAAAATAAGATCGACTTTTGTCAAATTTTTGTCTTATTGAGCTCTTTACTTTTACTTAGCAGGGTATGAATATTAAGGTTGATATTTCGATGTGTATATATATGTACTTTGTTATACAAGATGAAAAATCACAAGTTTGTTCCTTTTTGTTTTTAAAACATCTATCTCCTCGATCTAGTGAAGAAGCAAGGTATAATCATGTTCCTTTTAAATTCTAATGTATTACTGTTTCTGCCTGGAGAAGGAACAAATTTAAAATATGATTCTATTTAGTTGGACTCTTTTTTTATTTTCTGTCTTGCAAAGGTGCAAAAGTATATCATTGCTAATTTGAACTTGTTGAGATATTTAGTGAAACATATCTCCTCACGATGGCGTTAGAGGTCATCTCAAGTAAGATGACATAAGTTAATTTGGTTGAGATATAAATATCATAGCATTGTGTAGCCATGAGTTCTCTACCGGAAATCAATCTATTTTCTAATACTACTCCCGTAATATTCAAGTATGTGAACTAAAATCAAAATCAACAGAGACTATTAAAGCAAACTCAAAAGAATTTTCATGCAATCTAGTGAATTTGAAGTTGTGCAACCCAGAATTACTATCTGATCAAATGAGAATAATCGCGGGAAAATTGAAAAGAGTGCTAGAATAAGTCAAAGTGAGCTCTAATAAGTATATATCAACAAACTACTGACATTTAGACTCGATGTAGAATGGGAAGTAAGAAGAAACACAAGTGATTGAATTTAAAGTTTGTTGCAAAATTTTATGATAAAAAACATCGATAAGTCTTTGAATCTCTTCAATCGACTACTTATTCAACTTATCATCAAGCATCATTCAATTGAATGAGGTTATAGTAGTAAAATTGCAGCTTGAGATCGAGAATCCAATGTTTTGGCTTTTGTTAATCAGGAATGGTATTTAGGATATCTCATATAGTTCGATCTATTGTATGACATTGTATAACTGATTGTTTATTTGAAGGTATTAAATTTTCCTACTAATTAAGCTATCATGACTCACCTCAAAGTTACAATCAACATTTACATCAACTTCAATTAAGGTAAACTATCAAAGCCATATTAAATAAGCTCAAAAAACAAATGTAAGGTATTGCACACTTTGCAACAACGTCGTATAATCTGTTTTGCAATTTGTTGTTGCAAAATTGTTTCATGGGGTGTCAGCACGTGATGGGGTGTATCAAATTTTCCAACATACACTAAGAAGGTCATTTTTTGTGCTTGCATGGACACAAAAAAAGAAATTACAAAGAAAAAAATCGACGTCTGTCTCACGTGACCCAGTACATTACTTTTGATAAACAGAAATTAATAATTCCATCATTTCACTAAACCTATAATACATTAATCTAATAACTAAACTACAGATACATATTACACATTAGATGGCTATATAGACTCACTCGGTATACAGAATGACAAATCAATATACTTTTAACAACTATCAACAATACAGTAGTCCAAATATGGCACCCACCAATTTGAACAACACTAGTCCAACTGCAAATCTATTGTACTTGACTCCACCAGGATCATCTAATAACAGTGTATCATCAACTGCATCATCACAATCAAACAGTGCCGTTTCATCTTTATTTGGTTCCTCCTCCTCATCGATGCAACATAGTAATAATTCAAGTTACTCATTCAACACTCCAAGATTGAGGTGCTTGTTGTCGAAATCATTTGAGGATGATGTTGAGTTTTGTCCTGAGATCCCCGAACATTATCAATACAATCATAGTCATACATCGCCAACGATGAAGAAATTCAATCCTTACACAGCAACGACGTTTTCACCCAAGGAAAGTACAAGTACAACATTAAATTCACTGGCTAAATCCCCAAGAGTGTCAAAACCAATAGAGATTATAAATCCAAACACTAGAGCGAAAGTCACTTATAAGAGTCGCACAAGCTCACCAGCAACAACCGTAACTGCCATACATAATAAATGAAGATTCACTTGATAAATGATGGGTCACACATGGTGAATACGATGATTGTTTAATTTTGGGGGGGTTGTTGGTTATTGGAAAGCGCTTCTTTGATAGAAGCGGGAACTTTATTCTTTTATAGCTTGCTAGTATTATTAGAACATTTACATTTATTAGTTTAAAGTCTCTATCAAGATTTCAAATACCAAGTAACTAAAGTATGTCCCCATATGTACTTCATAGCTCTGCATTTGTAACTCTCACGGATCATGCGCCTCGAAGACCAAGAATAATAATCGATGCGCGAGATAATAATCTAGTTTTAAAAATAGATTTTGATTATAAAAGACAATTATTTCCTCTTGCAACATCAATATCCAAGATGAAACTTAGCATAATTCCTATACTATACTGGTTTATTGCATTTACGTACGCTGCAGAATCGTCATATTCATTAAACTCACAACAAGAGGTTGAGCTATTCACCAAAGTGGTTTCTGATATCAGTGCCAATCCATCAGATTATGTCAACTTCATTCAAACGGGTGACGCTCCATTACCTTTAGATCTTTTGGGCAATTTGGCACAGATCTCCACTTATACTGACGACTCATACACCACGATGCTCCAGAACTCCGAGGTAGAGAGTAATTTAATGGAATTCGTCACGGCATTACCTTGGTATAATGAGAGATTAGCAGGTGATGGAGTACCCCTGTTGACGACTCCATCAAGTGACTCATCTGAAACCAATAGTTCAAAGAAAAACTCAGGGTATAAGATATATGGTTCCTCGTTTGGTTTACTAGTAGGATTAATATTAGCTTTGTAAAATAAATGTTTTATGATTTCAACTCTATGTGGTTCGTTGTGTATATGAAGTATAAAATAGGAAATTTGTCTGAGACAAAAATTGAAATTATTTCATTATCACTACACAAATACGATAAGAATGGCCACACCAGAATGTAAGTAGGATTTCATCTACTTATCTACATGTATACTAACTAGACTCACTAGTGAACCTAAATGAAAGACGTCAGGCTACTTCAAGAAACAGATTTGGCTGGGTGAGGCGATTGATGCAAGGGCAAAATAGAACAACCAATCTGGATCCATCACATCCTCATCACCAAAGACATGATGGAGTAAATCATGGAGCAAATCATAGACCAAGTCAAAACAAACAAAAACAGAAACAAGATGCAAGGAAGAAATTACAAAATTCAAACACGAACAATTCACATTCTAGTTCTGAAAATTACTCAGTCGATAATGAAAGCGATCAGATCACCACAAATAGTGAGTTGGATAATGTCAGTACCACCCCTTTGAAATCAATAGTTTCAACCCAATCAACAAAATCACCCTCGATTCTAAGTGGCGAAGTCAATATCGACACGTCAACGGCGGAAACCTCACTAGCCCCCAGCTTGCATACTTCACATAACAACAACCATTTAGTACAGCCACAACACCATCAAAATGTCACTATACAACTGCCGAATGAAAGGGATAGTGAATCTATAGTGACTTTAGCTTCTTCGTCAAGAAGAATCAGAAGAAGAAGTATCGATACCAATTGTAGTACCGCAGGTATTCCGCCAGCTTCCATTATGGAGAGATTAGGGGTGCAACAGACAACTGCTAATAGTTTATATGCGCCTAGTATTAGAACTACAAATGATAGAATAAGTCAGTACGATAGATTCAGTCAAAACGATAGATTCAGTCAGGGCGACAATCTACAATCGGATGATCAGAGTAGTTCCATGAAGAGTTTAAATTAATGTATAAACAGTGATGTCGTCATTTTTATTTCTACAACTGGTAGCGGTTGATTTTCCTTAGATAAACCAGAAGAAGCAAAATCAAAACAAAAGAAAACAAAAAAAAGTAAGGAAGGAATTTGCAAAGAAACATTAAATCACAAGTACTCATGGGTACTTTCTACAACGATACATCTATTGAAGGTGATGTATACATCCAAAAGCTTTCATCTTACATTAGGAAAAACGAAGAGAGCTTGGCAAATGGTCTTTTATCCTTTAGTAAGAACCGAACAGCAAATCTAAAGACAAAACCACTCAGATTGAGTTTCACAATACACCATCTATACTTTGTCACTGAGAAGATTGACCAGTCAACTTTGGGAGTAGATATAGGTCCATTGAATATCAAACTAGATAATCCTAATCATGAACCTACATTTATATCTTTCATGGCTAATAATGCAAGGTCATCCAGACATTTCGACAGTGATACCAGATCTATATCATCTATCAATTCCATGAAATCTATAGTTTCAAGTGCATCCATCTATTGGAGGTCATTAACCTATGTGAACAAAGATCCAAAATTAATCAATAAAGACATTAAATACTTATATTCTTCATTTACAAAAATCCCCTGTTTGATTTTAAACCCCAACACTAAAGTCAATAGTATCAGTGGATATGAAGAATATCCATGTGATACCTCAATTCCAATAAAAATGTTTAAAAATTTGCAAGTTCTAGAATTAGTTGAGTATGACCCAAACGAAATTTACGGATGGAATGTACTAAGTGATCAATTAAGAATATTGATTATACGAAAGAGCAAAATCAATAGTATGGCCGAAGTTTTATTCAACCTAGTGATCGATGATGAGTCGGGAAGGTTAAGCTTCAACAGTAATCATAATCATAGACAACTGAAGTATGTAACTGTTGACGATACAGTAACTGAGATAAATAGTCAATTCAAACATAAGCGAGATCGTGGGAATACAATTGCAGGCGGAGCTGGCTCTCTACCGAAAGAATTGTACCCGGAACAGAAAAGCTACGAATCATTACCAGAGGCAAAATGGTCCTTCTTAAAACAATTGACCGTTTCTGAAACGAATATAACTTCAATCCCCAGCTTTACGTTCAAGCCGTTGGTTAATTTGGTCAAATTAAATTTATCAAATAATTTATTGGAAGAAGTTCCTCATGGTTTAGACCAATTGGTCAATGTGAAATATTTGAATTTTGCCGATAATTATATAACTTCTTTAACAAACTTACCTGCTAATCTAAAACAATTGCTCACCTTGAATTTCAATAATAACAAATTATCAGATTTGTCAGGTTTAGAAAATCTTGCATCACTAGAAAAGATCGACCTTCGGAAGAATCAATTGAAAGAAATCAAAGCTTTGAAACCATTGATCACTTTGTTCAAGAACAATCATCAATTGGATAACATATATCTTAGTCAAAACAAATTGAGTAAGAACTATAGGATCGATTTATTCAATTTAATCAATGGGGTGCGATACAAAAATAACATGAAATTAGACGACTCTCGTCCTGGATATTTTGAAAAAGCGATTCTTCTAGATTCAGAAGCTGCCATCAAAAATCTAGAGAAATTTTACGGAAGTAGTAAACGAGAATCAGTGCTCAGTGTCGAGACTAATGACGAGGCGGCTCAGTTGACATTGGTTTCCAATAGTTTACCTACAAAAGATTCTTTACTAGAGCCGTTTTCAAATCTAAAAATCTCAGATCCTCCACCAGATTCTCCAAAGTCGTCAAAATATAAAAAATATGACCTATCGCACACTGTCATTTCAACCTCGTTGTCCTTATTATCACAGCCTACCTCGCCATTACACACCAACTTCAATATAACAAACAAACAAGAGACATCACCATTAAATAAGCAACCAATGATCCACATTAACAACTCAAACAGTTCAATTCCATCAACACCGTCAATGAAACGATCGACCACATTGGTTGACTTTGAGAAAAATAATCATACAGCTCCTAATATTTTAACCCCAGTTCAAGTCACTGCAAGAATGTCAACATAGAATTTGATTAGTCTACTTTCATTTACGCAATAGATGTTTTTTTCTGTATCCTTAGAATAATAATTGAGACATTTTTTTTTTCTTCAAATAGCCGCTCTAACAACAGATGATATATCAACTATTAATACTACTCACGATTGTGTCATCATTTGATAAAATCAGTTTCACTCTCGAGTCCAAATTTTCAAATTCTACTGGAGAAGGGATTCAGAAACGGTCAAAGCACGCAGAATCGCCCATATATTTGGTAGAGGATCAACTGGATTATCAATGTCAATCTTACTATCCAGCGCGTACGTTATTAATATAAGACTACAATTGTTTGAAGAAATTACTAACAGTGTTTAGCTGTTGGTGGGAGATTAGAATGCGTTTGGCAAAAAGCATTCGAGAAAGCTAGAAAAGTGGTTGAGAAAATGTCTATCCCAGAAAAGGTGAATTTGACTACAGGTACAGGCTGGGGCTCGGGTCCTTGTGTTGGGAACACTGGTTCTGTTCCCCGGTTAGGTATTCCCAACTTATGTTTACAAGATGGTCCCAATGGTGTAAGATATACCGATTTCGTCACTCATTTCCCCTCGGGTTTAGCAGCAGCGACGACATTCAATAAAGGTTTGATTTATCTAAGAGGAAAAGCTATTGGAAAAGAACATAAGAAAAAGGGGGTTCATATTTGTTTGGGTCCAACAATTGGCCCAATAGGTTTAAAAGCAAATGGCGGGAGAAATTGGGAAACTTTTGGCAGTGATCCTTATTTGCAAGGGGTTTGTGGTGCCGCTACAGTCGAAGGTATTCAAGATGAAGGAGTAATTGCAGTTGCAAAACACCTCATTGGTAATGAACAAGAGCATTTTCGACAAGTGGGTGAATGGGATGAAGAAAATGGTTGGGATAAATTAGATAGCTCAATCAGCTCAAACATTGGTGATCGAGCAATGCATGAAATTTATTTATGGCCATTTGCAAATGTTGTAAAAGCCGGTGTAGGTTCTATAATGTGTGCCTATAATCAAATTAACAATACTTATTGTTGTGAAAATTCATACTTGATCAATTATTTATTAAAGGAGGAATTAGCTTTTCAGGGTTTCGTTGTGAGCGACTGGGGTGCCCAGCACACTGGTGTTAACTCAGCATTATCTGGATTAGACATGTCAATGCCAGGTGAGGTTTTTGATGATTGGTTAACGGGTAAGTCTTTATTTGGCCCATTATTGACCAGAGCAGTTTATAACGGTACTATCAGTCAAGAAAGATTAAATGATATGTGCACAAGAATTGTTGCCACGTTTTTTGCAATCCCCAATGTAAACTTACCTTTGGAAGATGATGTACCAAACTTTAGTTCTTGGACTCACCATACTTATGGTCAAGAATTTCCTTACCAGCACTATGGTCCAATAAAACAACGAAATTGGCATATTGATGCAAGATCAGAGTTTAGTGATAACACTGCTTTAACCGTGGCAAGAGAAGCGGTTGTGTTGTTGAAAAATAGCGGTCATAATTTACCTATCGATAAGAGTGATGGTGTTAGGAGGTTATTGGTGGTCGGAAAAGGTGCAGGGCCCGACCCCAATGGGTTCAACTGTAAAGATCAACGTTGTGTTAATGGAGTCTTGACCTCTGGTTGGGGTTCTTCTGCAGTAAATAATCCATTTGTGATAACTCCATACGAAGCAATTGCTAAAAAAGCCCGAGAAAGAGGTATTGTAATTGATTATAATTACAATAATTGGGATCTTGATCAAATGGAAGACTTGGCTGACTATGCTGATCTATCCATTGTATTTGTCAATGCATTTTCAGGTGAAGGTTTCATATTTGTTGAGGATAATTTTGGTGATAGAACAAACTCATCATTATGGCATAATGCCGATGAAATGATTGAGAAAGTTGCTAATAAATGTCATAAAACGGTGGTTGTAATTTCCTCAACTGGTCCAGTCAATATGGAAAAATGGATTGATCATGAAAATGTCGTTGCGGTTGTTTTTGCACCACCATTGGGCCAATTTGTGGGTCAAGCAATTGCTGATGTGTTATTTGGTGATACCAATCCACTGGGTAAATTACCATTTACTATAGCCAGGAAAAAACAACATTATGTTCAAGTGATTGATGATTTAGGTGGAGAGAAAAATCCCCAGGATAATTTCGATAGGGATATATATATAGATTATCGATTCTTTGACAAACATAACATCAAACCAAGATATGAATTTGGTTTTGGCTTGAGCTATACCAATTTCAAAATATTCAATTTAAAAATCACCGAAATCAGCCCGCCATCTGAATATTTACCGTATCCACAAGAATATTTCCCATTGGTCAAAGTGGTTGAAGATGATATTTGTGATCCAGAAGATGCATTGTTTCCTCATGAAGATTTTGAACCTTCTCCTGGGTACATCTACCCTTATTTATACAATGAAAATGTTAGATCATTAGACGAGGACGAATCGTTTGATTATCCTCACGGCTACGACCCCGACCAGCCAACAAGCCCACCATTGAATGGAGGAGGTTTAGGTGGTAATCCAACCTTATGGGAAATCTTGTACGAAGTCAGTGTTGATGTTAAAAATGAAGGGAAATTAAAGGGTGGTTACGTATGTCAACTCTACATTGAGTTTCCAAATACAATATTACCCACACCTCCAAAAATCTTGAGAGGATTTGAAAAAGTGTTTTTAGACCCAGGAAAGTCAACCACTGTCAATTTCAATATTCTACATCGAGATATAAGTATATGGGATCCCGATTCTCAACAATGGATCATACAAACAGGAACATACAAAATTTATTTGTCGTCGTCAAGTAGAAAAATCGAATTATGTGGTGAAATCGATATCGGGTGTTAAAGTAGTTATTAATTGTTCTGCAGCACTAGATAAGAGTACGAATATAAGTTGTAGTTATTGTTTCATTATAGCCACAGAAATTCTTAGAGCCAGTCAAGAAGAAGCTTTTTTTCTTGACTTGTTTAGAAGACTATAAACAGTTATAAATGTAATACCCGACGTACATAGAGTAGTTTCTAGAAAGTTTTGAGAGAATTATCTCAAACGATTTTGGGGGTACTACAATAATGTATCGCAGGAAGACTATTGTAATTGTCAATCATTGGATGAAGGTGATTTGTGGAATTTCAAAGGGTCATTCTAAAGTGTAATTATCAAAAGCGCAAATAGCTAGCTGCAGAGAAGCATTTAACGCCAAGATAAATTTCAAATCTGACGTTGACCTTTAACTGAAGATTTGATAAGAGAAAATGTTTTGATTCACAACGTTTTTAACTTATCTCCCATAATAGTTGAATTAAAACGTCTATAAAAACATGTTAGACTAAAAACTTTATTAATCCCGTAATTACTTATAACTAGCTCACTCAAAATAATTGACGACATGCAATTTATGAGAGAGTTTGATTGTGGATTTTGAAGCCATGAAAGGAAAAGGTCAAAAAAATCTTGGAATCGACTCATATTGTTCAAAAATGCTATGTTATAATTGTCAATTGTGTATTGGCAAAAATGTGTTAATTATAATAACTACTCATCATGATAACAATAGAATAGAGATAAAATTAAAGCAAAAAAAAAAAAAATAAATTGTTAAACTCTTCCCATCACATTCAAAGATTGTTCGAAATTTTAAGGAGACGAGGCGTTGTGGTAGATTTGATACTTTATATAATCAACTCAACAACTAAGCTTAGGTAACTTTTGAATTTGTGATTCCTCGTAATGTGAGTTACTTTGGGCTTACACCCTCAGCCTTTTAATTGATCAAGTCTTAGAGTGTAATTTAAGCAACACTTTTAGTTTTGTGTTTTACCGAACGTGGAACAACGTTTATCTCAACTCAAATTTCAACCAAGAAAAAACGGTAGTCATAATTAACCTAAATTTCTTGAAAGAATTCAAAGGTCAACTTACGAATGACACAAAAAAGATTATAGCCTGCTCTATTAACTATGCTCACTCATTAATTTTTGATTTCGACTGTCAGCTAGTACATTGATAACATGAACCTAGATTTTTAGCTTTCCTTATCTTGTAAGGCATCAATGTTGTATGTAAACTATCACATTTAATCTATTCATAATTCTAGGGTTATTCAATAATGTCAAAGCATTGAGCACTAAATTTCATTCTCTGTGTATGCAAATCAACGTCAATTTTTTAAGATAATCCGAGCATTTCCGATCTCCGTAGGCGATAAGATCTGAACAAAGGGCTGAGAGAGACACACTGACAAAAAAGAGCCATACGTACGAAAAAAAAAAAAAGAATGTTTAATTTTAATAGTTATCTCTGCACCTGAACTTATGACTTATAATTTTGAAGGAGCATGATAGACTTAATCCACTGCTTTCAAGATGCAGGTCTTATTATTCCATTTGGTTCAATCCTTTTATTTAGTTTAAAGTTTTAAAGCCTAAAATGAAGATGATAAAAAAACGAAAGCTTGGATTAGTAATAGCTTTTACAACGAAAACTTACAACATGGCTGTATCAATGAGGAGATTACTCTTATCTCAATCGAGTTCTCATACTTTTTCTTAATCTTATATAATCTAAAACTGGCGTTTGACAAAATGTGGTTATTAATTTTGTGTAATTGCGCATATTTTTGATTGCAAAAAAAGAAAATTTAATTATTGCAAAAATAGATTGCAAAATTTGTACATGCTAGTAAAATCTGTTAACAATCAAATCCCCTGTTTCGTTGCATTGTTTGACCAACCCGGTTCTTTCCCTTTGATAACAGTATAAGTAATCTAATTAATCTCACTTGATTACATTCCCCTTTGTAATTACAATTAAACATGGCTCAACAAAATATGGCTCAAGAAATAATAGAGGCTAACAACATGTCAAATGACAAGCACATAAAATTCGACCAAACCATAGACTTCAATGAAAAAACATTACCTGGAACACCATCAGAGTCTATCAATACAATAGTTGGTAATCAAGAACTAAAAGCTAAGGAATTGGCTGATAAACTAGGCGATGCTCACTTCAAAGAATTACCTACATCTAAAATAATCACTGTCTTGTTAACTCTTTCTTTGGCTACCATAGTGTCTTTTGCGGACCAAACAGGTATTACTGTTGGGTTATCCACTATTGGTAAAGATTTGAACGCAGAGCAATCAATTAACTGGGCTGGTTCTGCATCTTTACTTGCAAACACTGTCTGTCAAGTATTATTTGGTAGAATGTCAGACATATTTGGTAGAAAAAATGTAATTATGACATGCTTGATGATTTTGGTAATTGGTGATATTGCCTGTTCAGTAGCAAGAAATGGTGTAGAATTTTTTATATTCAGAGCAATGGCGGGTATAGGAAATGGAGGTGTTTCATCATTGTCGATGGTCATTTTGAGTGATATTGTTTCATTAAAAGATAGAGGGAAATATCAAGGAATTTTAGGTTCAAGTGTTGGTATAGGAAATGCCGTGGGACCGTTCATAATGTCGGCGTTTATCAAGCACGCAACTTGGAGAGGATACTATTATTTTTTAGCACCATTGGGATTCTGTGTTAATATTGTGTTGTACTTTTCATTAAAGAATAATAAATCCGTCGATGATGTGCTTTCAAGAAGCGAAAAGTTCAAAAGTATAGACTACTTCGGTATCTTAACTGCCACTGCGGGATTGACATTACTATTGGTTCCTTTGAATGGTGGTGGTTCAACTTATGCATGGAATAGTACATTAGTCATTGTATTATTCACTGTTGGTGGTGTAATTTTGATCTTATTCTTGGGAATAGAAGCCAAGTTTGCAAAATTACCAATGATTCCATTACATTTGTTTAAAAGTCCTTCCTTGTGCTTATTATATGTTGCAACATTCTGCTTCGGAGCTTCATACTTTAGTTTCACTTATTATTTACCATACTATTTTCAAATTGTCAAAGGTAAAGATGAATTACACACTTCCATCTTTTTATTACCATTAGTATTATGCCAAGCTGCGGGTTCAGCTATCGGCGGTAACATAATCTCATACACAGGTCATTACTTTTATATCGTCACTATTGGCTACGGTCTTTGGCTTACCAGTACTGGATTATTATTACTTTGGAATCAAACTTTACCAGATGGTATCAACATCTTGATCTTATTAATCATGGGTATTGGTGTTGGTTTCAGTTTCCAACCATCAATGGTCAGTATTCAAGCAAACTGTAGGCGTGCCGAAAGAGCAGTTGCCATTTCAACAAGAAACGTATTGAGATCACTTGGAGGATGTGTTGGTATTGCTGCTGGTTCAACAATAGTCAGTAACTCAGTATTGAAAGAATTGAAATCTGATCAAGCAACATCTATTTTAAGTGAATCCACCATAGACTACATTAAAAATCATATTTATGAGAAGGTAGATTTGAGTGGATTATCACAAACTCAAATCCATCAAGTTAGACATATGTATGTCGAAGCATTGCACAATTACTTTTACTTTATAATAGCATTGATGGCAGTTTGTTTCATAACTGCTTTCTTCGTTAGAGACAACGGTTTGCAATGCATTGACGAGGAGCCAGTGAGTAGAAAGAAAGATTTGGAATCATCAGCTAGCTCAGCTGTCACATTGAGATAGATCTCATTAGTTTGAATTTTTTGGGGAAATAGGTTTCTTATATACATATACATTTTTTTGAGTGTTCTTTTCCTCTGTTTATTTTTATACACGCGTTTAGAAAACTTAAAAAACAAATGAAAATAACCGATGTCTGAGTTATTCAATCGATATCAACGAGCAAGAGGTGAGACAACAGCGGGCACCGCGACTGAAAATTACAAAGCTTATGAGCCTAAAAGATACGATTTTAGGTATAAGTCTGACTTCAAGGAGAAAGAACCAATTATAGAGAGATCAATTCCTTACTCAGAACGAAGATCGAGAAGTACACAAAGATATGCACCTACTAATAAATATAACACAGAGAATGTTCAGTCTCGATATTTGGGCTCTCCGATTAGACCTTTAAATGGGTCAATGAGAAAGGAAAGACCATCTCTTTACAAAACCTTGGAGTCCGATATAACTGATAAGTACAGAGTATCAAAATCAAAACCAAAAAACAATAGCCTACTATCAAAATTAGTCAACTATTTTACCCATGGTGAGCACGATGAGGAATTTACAGATCTACAGCATTCAGCAAGAAAAGCATTGAACATGAGTCCCAGAAAAAGTACTTATAGATCCAGATTCGACTCAGATAGAGATGAAGTGGATGATTTGATTAGACACACTAAAGAATTGGAGCAAAGAAACGAACTCAGAAAAGTGAAACAGCTCGAGAAAGAATTGAAAGATGCAAAGAATATCATACAAGAAGAACGAGAGGAAAATGAAAAGCTAATCAAGGAAAATGAAAAATTAATCAAAGAAATGAAAGAATCAGATAAAAAACTTCAATCATTAGAGAGAAAATCACGTCATCAAGAAATACTAATTGACGAATTGAAGAACTCGCTACTGAAATCTGATGAAGAGATTGACAAAATAAAACATCAAGCTGAAAGAAAGATATCCAATTTACTCGAAAATCATGAACTTGAATTGGCTAAACTCAAAGATGCACATCAGAATGGACTTGACAAGATAAGAAAATCTGATGATCTGTCCGCCAATAAAATTAAGCAAATAGAAGAGGAGAATTTCAATCTAAAGTATGAATTAGATCAACTTAAAAACGATTTCAAGGACCAAACTCAAAGGATCAACAATTTGAAAGCTGAAATGATTTTGAAAGAAAGATTAGGAATTCCAAAGGTGCCCGGCAAAAAGTTGAGTGCTTTGTACATAGAAAATGCAAAGATCGATCTGGAGATAAGTAAACTTGAGCAATACACCTCATTGGATCAAGGTAAGTTTCGAAAACAGTATACCCAAACTGAGACAAATATAGAAAAAATGAAATCCTCATTAGAACACATTACTAAAACAATGGATTTTACAGATTTGAATGAAACTGATGATTTTTATCACCTGCTTCTAGATTTTCTTAATGATGGAAAGTTGCATTGTGAACAAAAAGTTAGAGAAACTGATACAACGAATTATGCAAACTTGTTAAGAGAATACTACAATTGGAGGAGATTGAACGAGTTGCTATACAACTTGTTATCGTCTCATGAGACTTTGAAAGACTGTAAAATATTGTCCGAGTTCTCAGATAAAAATATTGATTTGAAAGACATTTATAGTAAAATCAAACGAGAACTGCTTTAATGTATTATTATTTTTTTATATATTCTTCGTATTAGCATTTTTTTACGCGTTTTACAATGCAATCATCACTACCGATAAAACTCGAACCATCAAATGTTAGACCCTTAGCCTTCAGAATACTATCTAAGAAACATGGACTTAATCTCAATACTGATGCCTTGCTAGTCTTAACCGAGGTAATAGGCTCAAATTTTGGCTCCGATTGGAAAGGTGCTGGCTCACAACAGTTTCTAGAAGAAATCGCCAAAATCTGGAAGTTGGAAGATCGAGGGATTTTTATAGATGCCAACGGTTTAAAACAGATATTGAAAGACATGAGTAATGATGAACCCGTTAAAGCAAATCGGACTGACACATTAGTTGACGAAGTAGAGGAGGAAATAATAAATTGGCAAGATTATTTCAAAATCATATCACCCAGTGAACAACCGCAAAGTACTTTTGATAGGCACAAAAAGCAATTTATCATTCATCATAAAAATCCAAATCAATTATCGGTCTTGCAGAACTTGAATCAGAACCTACCTTCTAGCATTAACTCAATGAATAACCATTATCACTTGATTCTAGATAGATTATCAAGAAATGAACATTTTCAAAAGGTCTCCAAACTAAGTTTATCCTCAATAAATCTAGAGAACAATTTAATCAATGAGATCACACCAGTGAAGAATGTTCTAGGAAGAGACGGGCAAAGATTTTTGTTGTTTGGCTTATTATCAAAAAATGCTAATGATGATTATATTCTCGAGGACTCGACAGATTATATTGAATTAAATTTGACTCAAACTAGTAAATCTCCTGGATTGTTTTATTGCACAGGTATGTTTCTATTAGTCGATGGTATATATTCTGCGTCGGGTGGTTCATCTAATCAAAATCAAAATTATATTGGTGGTTGCTTCTATGTCAGCAATATAGGACATCCTCCAGGAGAAAGAAGAGACAAAGAGTTGGATGCATATGGAAGTTTGGACTTTCTAGGTATTCACCGACAAATAGCGCCAGTGACTGGCGAAAGAACTACTAAAATATCGAAACAGTTGAAAAAGAAGCTTGTACAATGCGAAAGGAGTCTAACCCACAAATTGATTTTGGTCGGTAGTGAACTTTACTTGGATCAACCAAAAGTGATGAATGGTTTAAAAAAGTTCTTTAACAAATTAGAACTATCAATCATAGACGACTCAGAAGAACCGCTAGCTTTAATTTTTACCGGCTCATTTACATCTGTTCCATTGTCGTCTACAAACTCATCTGTCACTAACGTGACCAATTCAGAGATGTATAAAAGCAATTTCGACAATTTCTCAAAATTGTTAGCAAACTATCCTAATATCGTTCAAAAATGCAAAATTGTGTTGATTCCAGGTAAAAATGATCCATGGCAATCAAGCTATTCTTTAGGATCCTCAAGCTTAAATTATTTCCCCCAGATGTCGATACCGAAAGTTTTCACAAATAGACTTGAAAAACTTTTACCAAAAGGAAATTTGAAATTGGGATGGAATCCAACAAGAATAAACTATTTATCTCAAGAGATTGTCATAATCAAAGACGATTACATGAATAAGCTCAAACGAAACGAAATTATCTTCCAAACAGATATTGAGTTCGAGAAAGAGCAATTACGCAATGAAGAGAATCCTGATAGAGTAAATATATTGGCTCAGAGTAAGTCAGAACACTTGCCTAATAGAGTTAAACAAGCTAGAAAATTGGTCAAAACATTGTTAGATCAAGGACATTTGCAACCATTCCTGAAAAACTTAAAATTGATCAATCCATGTTATGATTTTTGTTTACGTGTTGAGCCACTACCTAATGTGATTGTATTACAGGATCCAACTTTCGAAAAATTTGATATCAATTACAATGGTTGCAAAGTTGTCAATTTAGCGCAAGCATTCAACAATAGAAAGTTCAATTATCTCGAGTATCATCCTGGTCAAAAGAAAGTCGACTTCAAAGAGATCTACATTTAGATTGAGACATTTCACGCAAGAATATGAAATGATAGAAAGTACATTAGATCGCAAAACAAGAATTCTAGGGTTCAAGCGCATCACATCTTTCAAGACCCGATGATAACTATATACTGTGTAGCTTGTAATTAATTGATATCATCACAATGCATAATTCAATGATCGATCCAAATTACTCATTGATCGCATATAAAATTAGGCACTATGTTTCGTGAGAGATCATTTTTGATCGCTGGTAGTGTCGTTGTTACAAATATATATATTTACATGTCAGTAGAAACATTTGTGAAGGACAAACATATTCATTATGTGGTTGAACAGGAATCACATCGATCTTTCGAATACTGGTTAAGTGAGCATTTAAGGATGAATGGATTGTACTGGGGAGTCACAGCTTTATTGACAATGAAAAGTTTGGATGAAAATTTAAAACGATCTGATGTGATCGACTATATCCTTAGTTGTTGGGATGCTAAACAAGGAGCATTTGGCTCGTTTCCCAAGCATGACGCTCACATATTATCGACATTATCAGCATTGCAAGTCTTGAAAATATATGATATCAATTTATCAATGTTACTGGATAGTCACAAACTGTCATTGACAAAATTCATTAAAGGTTTACAACTACCGAATGGAAGTTTTCAAGGGGATAAGTTTGGAGAGGTAGATACACGATTCGTATATACTGCAGTCTCTGCGTTGTCTCTACTTGGAGAGTTGACGACTGAAATTGCAGAGGGAGCCGCAAAATTTATCATGTCTTGTTATAATTTTGATGGAGGATTTGGATTATCACCCGGGGCAGAAAGTCATGCAGCACAAGTCTTTGTATGTGTAGGTACACTTGCTATACTAGAAAAGCTAGACTTAGTCAAAGGAGAAACCAAATTGGCAAATTGGTTAAGCGAAAGACAAGTGTTACCTAGTGGAGGATTCAATGGACGTCCTGAAAAATTGCCAGATGTGTGTTATAGCTGGTGGGTACTATCTTCATTAGCAATACTAGGTAAAAAAAATTGGGTCGACTTAGACAAGTTGGAAGAATTCATTTTGAGCTGTCAAGATTTAAAGGAAGGTGGTTTGAGTGATCGTCCAGATAATCAAACAGATGTGTATCATACCTGTTTTGGTATCACAGGATTGAGTTTGATTAATTTTCGAAAATATGATTTCGTGGAGATTGATCCTGTATATTGCATGCCCTTAGAGGTGACTAAAAAACTCTCCAAATGGAAATAATTAAAATAACAGGTCAAGTTTATATCCTATTAAATCTTATCTATAAATTTATTAAAGGTACGCATTCTGAAATAACGCGACGAACATTTCATATGTATAACGTTTAATCACATTTCCGGTACATATACGCCTAGACTTAAAAATTAGCCACATACAACAATTTACAAATAGATAGCTCAATTTAGTAAAAATCTAATTGAGTGATGAGATTTTTTCTCATTAGTGCCCTTTAATTGATGCACCTTGCTAATATTCTGACCAGAGACTATTCTTCTCCATCGAAATTGGCATGCATTTGGGGTGCGGTTCTGGAAAAATGACGAAATTTCTCTCCATCCTAATTTTTGATTATCCTTTAATTCTCTCAAAAGTTTATCTTCCGGCGGCGACCACGTAATAGATTGTTTACTTCTTCTTTTTAGGAAAGAAAAACTCTGCTGTGTGGTATGGTCATATCTCTGATGTGCATAATTTTCGTCTTGAGTGGGCTGTGAGTAATAGATAGGTTGATTGTGATGATAGTAGGTCTCGGCTGATACTGGCAACTGAAATAATTGAGGTTTGAAGTAGGCAAATCTTGAACTATCTATTGGATTAGGCTGACCAATTGATGTAAAGGTGCTTGATGTTGCAGGAGAGCTCATAGAAAATGATTGGACTGAGTTTGAGGAGGACACTGAAAGTATACTTGAGCGATCTTCAAATGTATTTGATTTTATGGGATTTGTATAACAGGTGTAGGTAGCCATTTCGCTAAAGTCAAAAAATGAACTGGATTTTGCATACTAAATATACTGTTGTCCTATTGTAACAAAATTTTTAGCTGCGAAATTTATATATCTCACTGCAAAATTATGCATTTCCGAAATTTATAATTACACAATTACACTTGGCGCAAGATTTAAAGATCTTTACAGAGGTACTGGATATGTTATTTCCCGATAACTAATCTTCTACCAATCAAACTACTTGGCGCAAGAAATTTAGACTACCTTTAGTTGCATATATAGACACATCACGAAGATCATTTGTTATTAAATAAATATTATCTCGGTTACTTATGGCTTTCAGTGGTAAATCTTTCAATTTGCCTTTGCCAAGATCGTAGGGTTGACGCTAATATGACATTCCTGTTACAGTTGAAAGACAACGGTTTACATCTCTAAAAAAAAGATCTTGTGTTTCATTCAACCTCAAAACAAAGTTGTCTCAATTTCACATCATTAGTACACCTTGAATCTTCATTTTTACATACAGAAATCTTCATTCAAAAACTCATCATAATTTTAGCATTATATATTAAATGTATATCTAGGTTATGCTCCACTGGACCCATATTTCGACGCCCAGTCTTCATATTCTTGCAATCCTTCTTTTGAAACACTAGGACGTATGTATTTTAAACTTGTATGGAAATCTTCCAAATTGATTGGTCTGATTTGTTCTGTTGGTGTCAGAAGTAACTGATCACCTAAAGACCTTAAAGGTCCCATTGCCGAATCCTTTGCTAATGCAGTTATGTCACTACCACTAAATTCATCTGTCAATTCTATCAATTTTTGATAATCTTCTTCGGTTAAAGTGTTTTTTTGATATTGTAAAAGTTTTTTGATTTGTGAAATTCTTGCTTCGTCTTCTGGTAACGGAATATATTGTCTCCTAACAAATCTTCTTCTGGCTGCTTCATCAATCGACCATGGCAAATTCGTTGCTCCTAGTATTAACACTCGAGATACATCTTCGTTTGATTCTCTTCCAGCTGCTGCACTTGACAATTCTGACCACTGCACTAAAAATTCATTTTTTATTCGTCTTGTGCTCTCAACTTCCCCTTCAATTCTTGAGCTTAATAAAGAGTCAATCTCGTCCATGAAAACAATAGAAGGTGCTAGTTTCCTGGCCAATAAAAATAATGCCTTGACTAATTTCTCCGATTCTCCTAAGTATTTAGATGTTAACGATGAAGAACTTATGCTAAAAAATGTTGATTGTGATTCTGTGGCTACTGCTCTCGCAAGCATAGTTTTACCCGTTCCAGGTGGCCCAAATAATAGCATACCCCTAGTAGGTTCTCTAAGACCTTTGAACAAGTCCGGTCTTAGAAACGGATAAACAACTGCTTCTTTTAGGGAGTTTTTAGCTCCTTCCAACCCCACTATGTCATCCCAATAAACTTCATCACCATGCACAATCACATTATTCAAAATTTGCTTAGCAGCTATAGGATCAATACCTCTGATTGACTTAATGAGGTTATCTTGTTCTTTTTCACTACTCAAAGGGTTGGCTGAACTGTCATCATACCCACTTAATAAGTCATCCATAGTTGGACTATTTAACTCTTTAGGAGGAGGAGTAACTTTTGCTCCATTCTGTTTGGGTCTGGTTTTCTTCGCCTGTTGTGGTTTCACATAGTTGTAAGTAATATTAGATTTCGGTTTACTTTGTGTTTTGTTCTGTTGCATTAACTTTTGTAAATTCATGGGTTTGGGTTTATTATAAATATATGGTTTCTTTGGTATATCAGATGTACTTTTTGACGGGTGCTCTATTGGTTTAACTTTCTTGGGCGTTTCAGTGACTGGTTTTATAGTTAGATCATCCATTGATTTTGATATCAAATCTTCTTCAAGATCGATTAGGTTTGGATCAGAGTACTCAGATAGATTTGACGAAGTTCTAGAGTCTATTTTTTCCCAATTTGAATAAGTGTTTTGATCGAAATCAGCAAACAAGTCCTCTTTTGCTTTGTTCAATTTCGACCTACTGACTTCAAATTGTTGTTTAGCTGTTACTGGTCGTTTCCAAGAAACTGTGGCAGCTTGAGATGCTTGTGGTACACTTTTTTGGTTCGATCGTGTAGTCCTTGGACTTGATCCATTCGATGAGGGGCGTAGTGATTTCATCATCGATCTTGGAGGGGGAATGGTCTTGGCAGGCTGAGAAACGGGTGGTGCTGGTGGTGCTATACTATTCTCTCTCTTCTTTCTTCTTTTCATTTCATCTATCCTCAATTGAACCCTTATTAGATGCTTGACATTTTGGTCTCGAATACCTCTTAGTTCATTGAGTATCGTTCGTTCTTCAGAGCCTAGTTTGACTGCCAATTTCTCAAATAGATCTAATTTATATAGTAGTGTTGTATGTAAACTTTTCCAACCCTTCAATGCCTCCTCAAATTCGTAATCTTCCTCTAGTGCTAGGTTTTTAATGGTTTGATCGCAACAGTCATTATAGGTTTGTTGTAATTCTTCCAATGTTAGTTGAGGTGGTTTCTTTCTCAAAAACATTAATTAGGTCGAGAAATAATTTTTTGTTGTATCAAATTGCTAAATTAAAAAGAGATGAAATTCGAATGAGAGAAATGGAGAGGATAAGATATGTAGTGATATAACGGGATACACAAGAGTTTCAAACCTCTAGTATATTCTTATTAACCACCTTATTCTGTCCAAATTTTTATCAACAATAATCAACATGTAGCAGAATATGACCTGTACTTCTAACATATTCCATATATAGACTCCCTAACCTAATAGGCGAGACTACAAGAACAGCTCAAACAAAATATCAACCCATAATCCACCACATCAAATCTAATCACTGCCAAATTTCATTTGGAGGTCAACTTTCAATGAGGAAAAAAAAATTGAAAAGTTTTGAAACAACTCATTTTTATACTCAAAAATTGATGTGTCAAGCCCAAAATGGACATTAAAGATATATTGGTACATTTAAGCTCAATCTTGGTGTTTGTTATTGAGTTAGTTCTTAGAAATACCATATCATTCGTCATTGCTGCTCATAATCAATTTCCAAATGCAACAGCTATAGTTTTTGTTATACTATTTTTGTACTTATTTTATAAGATATTCATCAAGGCTATCCGAATGTGGATCAATTTTTTGATCCTGACGTTAAGAACATTAGTGGTACTTATCTTCATAATTCTTGTTTTCGTTATATATATAAGAGGGTGGGAAACTTTTAAAAATTATGATGTACCATTGATCAAACTGATTATACAAAGCTCGAATTGGAAGTTGCTATCTCAAGCTAGCACTCTTAAGTCTCAGATCAAACAAGAGGACTCTCAAGCTTACTTTGACTATATTAACTCGAGATTTGTCGAGAAAGAACCAGATTATAACAATATTGAAAAAATGGTGTCTGAGGGCCTTGAATTTATACAAGATAAAGTTGATTTGAATGATTTGGGTGACAATCTTCGTGATTTCTTGAACCGATTTTAGTCCTCATCTATACATTTTAAACCATGGTCTTTGACAAATAGATTAGATATAAAACATATTGCCATTAAAGGTATAGTGAAGTAAAAAAAATTTCGAATCGACTTCATATACATATGCTTTACAGTCAATATTTGGTTTTCTGTGAGAATGGACGTATCGATTGTTGAAAATACGTGGTTTCTCATATACTCTTGGTAAGATTCTGGGAGACTGGAATTTTTGATCTCTTTTAATAACGAATTACTTATGATCAAGGATGCAAATGCGTTACCCATAGATCCACCAAATGATCTGATGACATTTCTTGTACTTATAACCACTGCTCTTTCTGCTTTTTTTGCATGCGCTTGTGCTGCAACCATTGTTGGTTGAAATGTACATCCCACACCACTACCTAAGATCAATAATACGATTACTATCACTCCATAATTTGTATTCAAGTCAAAAAGAACGGTCAAGCCACTAGCTAGAGTCCAAAGTGCATACCCGACAACAATAACATAATAGAAATGGCCAGTATAGGATATGATTTGTCCTCCAATAATTGAAACCACCGATTGAGGTAACACCAAAGGCAACATCAATATTGCCGAATGAATTTCGTCCAAGTCTCGCACTATTTGGTAGTAATACGCGACATAATAGGTGAAACTGTAGTACGCCATTCCAAAGAAAAAATTAGACCCTAGGATTAAAGCTAATGAAGGCCTCGTAAACAATACTAATGGAATCATTGGCAATTCGGCCTTGTGTTCAAACCACAAAAAGATGAAAAAACATAAACCGCCAATGATAAACATGGAGATAACAAGAGCGCTATGCCAGGCATAAGTACTACCGCCACCACTGAGTGGAATCAATATCAATATCAATGAAGCACAGCTGGAGAATATTCCAAGATAGTCAATCTTTTCAATTTTTTCTTTCCTCGTGAGGACGTTCTTCATGTTCTGAGTTGCCTGTTTGGTATCTATTATATACCATAACACGACTGTAACTAAAGCAACAAAAGGGCACATCATATGATAAAAGTTTCTCCATGAGTTATACTTAATAAAAGCAGCCATTAAAAATGGACCTACTGCATTACCGAGGCCCACTTGCGCTAATAGTATCCCTTGGTATTTACCTCTTTGTTCAAGAGTGCAAACATCACTCAAAATAACCATGCACAACGATTGTATACCACCACAACCAATCCCTGTGAAAGCTTTGAAAATGTAGAATTGAACACCGGTTTGTGCAAACCCACAAGCCAATTCGGAAATCGACAATATACCTAAACAGCTTATCAATATTGTCTTTCTTCCAAATATATCAGCTAATCTTCCGAACAAAACTTGACAGACACAATTTGCAAGAAATGAGGCCGTAGGACCCCAATTAATAGTAGACTCGGCATTCAAATCTTGTCCTATGCTGGGTAATGCTATGCTTACACTTGTCTGATCGACAAATGATGCAAATAATGCCAAGGATAATGATAATAGGCAAATTAATAATTTATCAAATGGTAATACTTGAAAGTATGCTTCTCCTATCTTATCAGATAGTACTGACTCTATGTCTGTCTCTTTCTTCTCCATGAATTATGACATATCGAAAGATTGATGATATCGACGGTATTTATGTATCATTGCAAGATTCACAGATCCGATGAAAAAATCTCTTTTTGGATATAAAAACTCCGACCTTTCTAAGTGGAGAAGAACCTTACGGCTCCGAAGATTGTAACATTGAACAATTTTTATATTAAAGATGATATTGAACTTTCTCTTAAAACTTCTTCCAAGACATCGTTCAACTTAATCGATTTATCTTGTTTAGTGCCAGCATGACGGAGATATAAATCACGGGATTAGGCCAAACTAATATGCTTTAAGGAAATGCCGGTAGAAGAAAAAACAATTACGACTGGATGGCCAAGCTGGTTAAGGCGTGAGACTGTTAATCTCAAGATCGAGAGTTCGATCCTCTCTCTGGTCGTGTTTTTTTGCTTATATAATCAAATTTAGAGCTTTATAGCTTTAATCCAATCGACTATTGCATTATATATGTTAATTTTTGTACAAAGCAAAAAGAACTTGTTAGTCCTCTTTACAGCTGTGTTTGAATAAAAGTTTGTGACAAATTTGTAAAATTTTGTAATTTTTTTTATCTTTGTCTCACTCTGATGTAGTTTGTACGTTTTACCATGGTAGTAATTCATCAGATGTAGCAAACAATCAAACAAAATAGTTCACGACGTTGTAGACCTGTGTGATTCTTAGATAGGTAGGTCGAATATGAAGGGTTATCTCATTTCAACTAAGCGTCTACTAAAGTAACTTGGTAACAATTTATGATCTACCTAATTTGTGATACAAATACGGCCGATATCGAGGTTATGAAAAAACTCCTAGGTTTAGAGTAAAACATTACTAGTAAAGCATTTTGATTGAAGTGAAATTTACGAGCTTAGGGATGGTAAACCCGCATTTCAATTATAATTTTAATGTGTTTAATTAACTATTTTGAATAATTCGAGATTAAACCATTAGATTCCATTTAATAGAGCTTACTCACGTATCTTCAATTGATGTACTTATCTATTGTGTACAGGTTTCGATTATCTTAAATACACAGATTTTCTTAATTAGGAATTGCGCGCTCCATCTTTATCTTATCTACTGAGAAATTGAACAATAAGCAGTGTAAGATCTTGTTCAAATGATTAGCTTATCATATAAATAGAGACACAAATGTAACGTCAGACTTCAAGTAACATGGATACAGAGATTATTCCTGGTACAGTGCATCTTGTTGATGTGCTAGGAAGCTTGAAAGTAGAGAAAGGTTCCGGTGATATTATACTACAACCTCAACCGTCGTCCAATCCAAACGATCCTTTGAGATGGTCAAAAACTAAAAGAAATTTACAATTTGGTCTAATTTGGATTTGGGGCTTCATGCTAGCAGCATCAACTAATTTCCTGGGCCCACTATTTGATATTTGGATCAAAGAATTAAATACCTCATTGAATCAACTAGGTATATCTATAGCGTTAGGATTTTTATTTCTTGGTGTTGGAGTGACAGTTGTGAATCCAACTGGTTTGAAAATTGGAAAACAATTTGTTTATAATTGTTGTACCATCATAGCTTTTGTGGCTAGTATTATAGGGTCTCAAGCTAAAGATATCCAATTGATATATGTATTTAAAATACTAGTTGGATTTGCGGCGCTGCCAGTTGATTCCTTAGTTGAAGTTTCAGCAAATGACTTATATTTTCAACATGAGAGATCGACAGCGTTTAGTCTATTGATTTTAGCGCTCTATGGCGGTTGTGACCTTGCACCTGTTGCCGCAGGGTACATAGTAGAGCACGGATGGGCCTGGTGTTTCTATGTACAAGTCATAATTTATGGAGCTTTGTTCCTTGTGCAAATACTCTTCATGGAAGATACTTCATTTAAAAGAGACTTGGACAGCGAAGAAAAACTTGAAAGAGAAATTGAGAAAAATGGAGAATACACAATAGAAGAAACTAGTGTACAGCTGAGTGAAGCAATTGAAAAGTCTTGGTTACAAAACAGAAAGTGGATTCATACAGATCAAAATGATCTAAGATCTTGGCTTACAATTTTCTACAGACCTGTATTCATGATCGGTTTTCCTAGTATTATCTTTGCTGGTTTCGTGTATGGATCAAGTATGATGTGGCTATCACTAATTGCCAACACTCAATCGATGATCTATTCGGAGGAGCCATATAATTTCTCAGCACAAATGACAGGACTAACAAACATTGGTGCTTTTATTGGAAGTGTATTTGGAATGCTCTATGGTGGTATGTTTGTCGATTGGTTGACTGTTAAATTAGCCAAGAAAAACAATGGGATCATGGAGCCAGAGCAGAGGTTATGGGCCATGATTGTACCAACTATCTTCAACGGAGCAGGTCTATTAGCTTACGGGTTAGGCTCATATTACAAAGCTCACTGGGCTATATCTGTTGTTCTTGGTCAAGGCTTACTAGGATTTTCAATGAGTAGTACAGGTGCAATTTGTTTAACATATGCTGTTGAATGCTATCATAAACTAACGAGTGAAAGTTTAGTTTTGATATTATTCATTAGAAACATGTTCGGTATGGGGTTTTCTTTTGCTATCCTGCCATGGATTACCCGTGACGGGTTGAAGTTAACAACTTGGATTATGTTCATGTTATCTGTGGTTGTCAATGGATCTTTTGTGATATTCCTCATCTACGGAAAATCATTGAGACGTTGGACGATGCAAAGGTACGAAAAGATTTCGAATCCAAAATATGGTGAATTTATTATGTAATACATAAGATCTATTTCTTTCCACTCTTTTTGATACCACCTCCAATTAAACCTCCTTTTTTGGAACCAGCAAGATCATTTTGAAGTTGTTTCTTTGCAGCTGCATCTGCCTTTTGTTTGTTTTTGAAAGCAATATCGTCTTCACTTTCATCTGTTTTGTTCTTCTTTGCACTCTTGAGCGGTTTCAATTTACCTCCTTGACGACCAGACATTGTATATTTGTTTATTCGATGTTAAATTACTTTGGTTAAGATGGTTTAAAATTTATTGATATTTTTTTTTTCTAGTCGCACATATTTCTTCAACAATCATGGGGATTTTGACTACTCAAGATAAGGAGAAGATTAAAAGGGTCATACCCAAAGCTAGTAACAAGGTCATAGATGCGACTATTGCAAGGCTATATATTGCATATCCCGATCCAACAAAATGGATATTCACTGGATTAATGGGTGCGATTGTGTTGGTTGACGATTTAGTAGGACACACGTATTTTTTGAAATTGGTTGATGTCATTGGTCATAGAGGTGTTTTATGGGATCAGGAATTATACGTCAATTTTGATTATCATCAGGATAGAAAATTTTTCCATACATTTGAAATTGAAGACTGTTTAGTAGGGCTTTTATTTGAGGATACCAGTGACGCCACTCATTTCTACAAGAGGGTAACAAATAAACAAAAGTATGGATCAAGTGCAACGGTGAAAAACAAAAATGCGATAAAATTGAAAGAGAGAGTGGTAGATAAACCCAATGCACCAGGTCCAAGAGGAGAGTTCATTGATTCAAGTACTGGGCAAAGACAAAGAAGAACAAAAGGAGTGTTGTACTATGATGATTTACCACCTCCAGAATGGAGAGGTTTATATTCCGAATTGGAAGCTGCTGGGATTACCGAAGATATGATTGCAGAAAATAGACAATTCATAAAGGATTACATTGCCCAGCAACCAAATCATCCATTGAAGGGATTAGAGCCACCAGTTCCAAGAAATTATCAAAAGAAAGAGATGGAACATAAATCATCTGTTAAGAAAACAAAAGCACCACCACCTCCTCCGCCTACAAACTCGAACTCTATCCATACTCCAGCATATTCAGAAACGCCAGACCCAGAACCAGAGTCAGAGCCAACGCCAGAACCAGAATCAGACTCTGAACCCGACTTACCTGTAGAGACAAAGTCCAAAGAGCCCTTCAAACCCAAATTTAGGTTACCTCCTGCAAATGCAATTGCACCAACTCCAATCAATTCCAATAAACCGTTACCAACTCAACCTACGCAATCTACACCACAATATCAGCAACCTCTCCAACAGCAAACTACGAGACCTGTACCAAATCCGTCTGCAAATAATATGCATCAAGTGCCCCCTGCACCGTCTATGAATAATGTACATCAAGCACCACCCGCACCACCTACTAGAGGAATTCCGCCGGCGCCACCTCCAAGAGCCCAACAAGTTTCTCATCCTTCACTACCAGCTAGATCTATAAACCAAGCTGGTCCACCTCCACCACCACCCAGAGCTAGTAGAGGAGCAGCACCACCGCCACCACCACCGAGAACTAGCAGATTACCGCCACCACAGCAGCAAGCAATACCCCAAATTTCGTCTCCCCCACCCCCACCTAGAAATATTCAGCCAAATGTCCAGTCACCACCCCCACCACCTAGAAACATTCAAACAAATATTCAGTCACCACCCCCACCACCCAGAAACACTCAGCAAAGTACTCAATCACAGAATCCGCCATTATTGCCACCACAAAATCAATCTCAACCTCCAATTGCACCTCCTTTACCATCACAAAGTCAATCTCAACCACCCATTGCACCTCCATTGCCACCAATGTCTCTGGCACAAACCGCACCACCACCACCACCACCTCCAATGCCGACAATGGATAATGGTAGCACCTTCACTGAGGCAACAGGCGATTCAGGTAGAGACGCTTTATTAGCTTCAATCAGGGGATCAGGTTTAGATGCATTGAAAAAGACAAATAATTTACAAGAACAAGAAAATAGAATCAGACCTAATGTTGCCGGAGCATCAGAGTCATCCTCAGCGGCAGCAGCAGCAGCTCCTACACCAGCTGATACCGGGAATAACGCTTCTTTGGCAGATGCATTGGCTTCTGCTTTGAGTAAAAGGAAAGGAAAAGTAACACAGAGCGATGATGAAGATGATGATGAGTGGTAGTTTGTATACTTAACTATGATTGAACTACATATCGATACCTTTTCTTAGCATCTATCTTTTGTAGGAAGACAAGATTGTGTGTGATTTATGAATTAATGTCACTTTATACAAGTTGTGAGATGTTTCACTTCAATCATAGTACCATTATAACACAATGACAAGTTTGAATGTTTGTAGCAATATTTTTCATTCACAAAAGCTGAATGACGTTATCATTTACGATCTGCGTTATGAGTATATCTATTTTTATCACAATTGAAATAAAAAAAAAAATGAGCTCGTAAAACTCATCGGAAAATAATTATTATTTGACCGTTGAATTTTAACATATTAGACAATAAATAGATAGCATTGAGTGAAGATTCATCAGCACTTCAAATTTTGAGTTCAAAATTATAAAGTTTCAAATTTATCACCTAAAAATGAAAGATTGAAAATCAAATTATACCTTATTAATTTAGATGGGTGAAATTTCATCGTTTCATTTGTACATGATAGAACTTCTAAGCCCTTGGCAAATTTTTCTCTTTGTGATCTCGGAAACTTTTCATAATTTATATTTATAACCGAAGTTGGCGGAAAAATTCTTGAAATCTTATATATTTAATGCGCGATCGTCGGGTGATCTCAACTTGACATTTTTATTATAAACATTCATTGACCTCTTTTTCTGACTTAAATGAAAGTCTTTAGCATTGTTATTGCATCTGCATTTTTAAGTTCAACCATCAATGCCTGGTCTCCTACTGATAGTTATGCTCCTGGTAAAATAGACTGTCCTGATGACGGAGTATTTTTGAGGAATGCCAGTTCTTTACTGGAAGAGGAACAGGATTGGGTTGAAGGAAGAAACAAAATCACAGATGAAAATTTAATCAAATTCTTAGATCATGCGAACATGACGGACTTTGATCCCGAAGAATTTATTAACGGATTAAACAAATCAATCAAAATTGGGTTAGCATATTCTGGAGGTGGTTATAGAGCAGGAACCGCAGCATTGGGACAATTGTCAGCATTAGATAATAGAACCAGAGGTGCGTGGGAAAACGGTTTAGGAGGATTATTACAAGCATCAACGTATTTGGTTGGTCTTTCGGGTGGAAATTGGATGGTTGGAACAATAGCTTTGAATAATTTCACATCTACTCAACGTATAATTGACAAGAATGATTTGTGGGATTTGACACATAGTATAGCAAATGTTAGGCTAAATGTGTTTAAGACCTATGAGTATTACAAAGGAATTTCAGACGACCTAGAAGACAAGAGAAAAGCTGGCTTCGATGTTTCGATAACTGATACCTGGGGAAGAGCACTTTCTCACCAATTTTTTTCAACTTTGAATGACACTGGAGCTGCTTTGACTTGGTCCACATTACAAGACTCCGATGTTTTCACCAATTACGAGATGCCATTTCCAATTGTGGTAGCTGACGGTAGAACACCTGGAACCCAAATTATTAGTGATAACTCTACCATTTTCGAATTCTCACCTTTTGAAATGGGTAGTTGGGATCCAAGTCTTTATCAATTTATGAAGATCAAATACTTGGGAACCGAATTAGAAGATGGTAAACCAGTCAACGATACGTGCATTGGGGGATTCGACAACGCTGGTTATATCATGGGTACATCTTCGTCCTTATTTAATCAATTCATCTTACAAATCAATACCACCTCCTTATCATCGACTGTTAAAACTATATTGCTGTCAATTTTAAGCGATATTAGTGAAGAAGAGAACGATGTTGCAGTTTACGAACCTAACCCATTTTATGAGTCATATGTTGGATTTTCCGAAAACACCATCTCAAACAAATCATTGAATCTCGTTGATGGTGGTGAAGATGGTCAAAATATTCCATTATATCCCTTATTGCAACCTGAAAGAGACGTGGATGTAATATTTGCCTATGATAATTCAGCAGATACAGACGAATACTGGCCTAACGGTACTTCTGTCGTTGAATCTTTTAACAGACAATTCAATGTCCAAGGTAATAAAACTCATTTTCCTTATGTTCCTGATCAAAACTCATTTATTAATTTAAATTTGACTGCAAAGCCAACATTCTTTGGTTGTGATGCAAAAAATTTATCCTCCTTAGTATACTCAAATCAATCATCTGCATATATTTATGACATACCATTACTTGTTTATACTGCTAATCGTCCATTTTCGTTTTGGTCAAACACATCAACTTTCAAAATGTCCTACTCCACCAATGAAAGAAACTCCATGTTTCAAAACGGATTTGAAGTAGCTTCCAGGTACAACTTAACCCTTGATTCTGACTGGCCTGCATGTGTTGGTTGTGCAATCATTCGAAGGGAACAGGAAAGACAAGGTATAGAACAATCCGACCAGTGTAAAGAGTGTTTCGATAAATACTGTTGGGATGGTTCGTTAGACACGAAAGGAACTAAAGTCAATTTCACCGATGACGGTACTACTAATGATTCAGAGACATTGAAGAAGCAAAGCGATGCTTCTAACTTATACATCAACTGGAGTATTTGGAGTTTATTAGCCATATCTATCTTTGTATTAGGATAAAGCCGCGCCTGAATATATTAAATCCGTAAATTTTTTTAGCAACCTTTTTGTTTTCAATGTCTACCTCTGATTTTGACTTATTCGACGAAAAAGATGCAGACAAAGCATATCTTAAGAAATCAAAGTTAGTATCTAATGCAATACAAGAAGTTGGATTTGGTAAATATCAGATTGGATTATTTTTTGTGGCTGGTTTTGGGTGGCTACTGGACAACGCGTGGCCAGTTGCAACAAGTTTGATACTACCTCGTTTGAATGAGGTAGATGGTGTACACTCTCCCGTTGGAAAAGGTCCATACTTAACATTGGCTCAGAATTTGGGTCTTTTGGCAGGTGCATTATTTTGGTCGTTGTCATCAGACTTTATCGGTAGAAAATGGGCATTCAATTTGACATTTTTAATTACAGGTATCTGGGCAATAGTCGCGGGAGGATCACCAAATTTTGCAGCTCTAGGTATTTTTGATGCTTTTTGGAGTTTTGGGGTTGGTGGGAACTTGCCAGTAGACTCTGCCATTTTCTTAGAAGCACTCCCACAACAATATCAATGGCTACTCACAGTGATGCTGCTGTACTGGGCATTGGGCCAAGTCATTACAAATTTGATCTCATGGGGGTTAATATCCAACTATTCTTGTAACGACACCGCTTCGGTGTGCCACAAAGCTGACAACAAGGGTTGGAGGTACTTTTTATTTACCCTTGGTGGGTTAACTATGGTGATGTTTCTAGCCCGATTTTTGTTTAGGGTCTACGAGTCTCCAAAATACTATATAGCAAGAGGGGAAGATGAAAAAGCAATTGATGTTTTAAACAAAATTGCAAACTCAAATGGAACTCACAATAATCTTACATTGGCCGATCTTCAAGCCGTGGAGCAAGATGAGTTTGATGATTCATGCAAGTCTGATTTACAATACAACGACGACAAAAGTGTTCAAAAGGATATATTAGTAAAAGCTGACCTGAATATAGTCGACACCAAAAAACTCAGTGGAAATAGATTATTCAAAGAGAAATTGGAAAAATTCAATCTATCTCATATACGACAATGCTTTGGGTCAAAGAGACTTGCAATATCATCCTCATTGGTTATCTTCACTTGGGGAATAATTGGATTGGCGTTCCCTTTATACAATGCATTCTTGCCTTATTACTTGGAAACAAGGGGTGATGCCACCAAACCTTTAAGCGTTCAAAAGACTTATAGAAACACATTAATTGTTTCAGTTCTAGGTATACCAGGCTCACTAGTAGCAGGTCTATTAGTTGAGTTAAAAATTGGTCGAAAAGGAACCCTTTCAGCATCGTGTATTTTGACGGGGGTGTTTTTATTTGCATCGACGACTGCAAAAACTAGTAATCAAAACTTAGCATGGAACTGCCTATTTTCCTTCTTTTCCAGCATTATGTATGGTGTTCTTTACAGTTACACACCTGAAGTGTTTTATTCACGAATTAGAGGAACTGGAGTTGGATTGGCAGCATCTTTCAACAGAATAATGGGAGTGTTTGCGCCAATCATTGCGATCTATGCAGATTTGACTACATCAGCTCCAATTTTTGTATCTGGGGCGTTGTTTATATTATCTGGTATCTTGGTGATATTGTTTCCGTTTGAATCTCGCGGTAAAGCAAGCTATTAGGATAGAGTTACTTAATTAGGTAAGAAAAAGAGAGTTGAAAAAGCATATAAATTTATATCTTAAATTTTGATAACCAAAGTTTTTTCCTTCTTTAATAATGTCATTTAAAGTAAATAGTACCATTAGTCAATTTGGAGGTCAGTTGTTGAAATTGTCTCATGAGTCAAAGTTCACAAAAACATCAATGGATGTCAATTTGTTCATTCCACCAGCTCAAACTAAAACCATTCCTGTATTATTATACCTTTCTGGATTGACATGTACTCCACAAAATGCCAGTGAAAAGTCCTTCTTCCAATATTTTGCAAGTAAGTACGGATTTGCAATGGTTTTCCCTGATACTTCACCAAGAGGTGCCAAAATTGAAGGCGAAGATGATAGTTGGGACTTTGGAACCGGTGCTGGATTTTATGTAGATGCAACAACAGAAAAATGGAAAAATAACTATAAAATGTATTCGTACATACATGAGGAATTGATTGGGGAATTAGCCAAGCAATATCCAGAATTGGATTTTAAAAACATATCAATTACTGGTCACTCAATGGGTGGTATGGGAGCCTTGGTAGGCTATTTATCGCAACCAGGTAAGTATAAATCTGTTAGTGCATTTGCACCAATTGCCAACCCCAGCGCTGCTCAATGGGGTGAGAAGAATTTTGGTAATTATCTTGGTGAAGACCAAGAGTCATGGTACAAATATGATCCAACACATTTGATCAAAAATTATACTGGTGAAACAACAGACATATTAATCCACCAAGGGTTGAACGATAATTTCTACGAGGACCAATTAAAGCCAGCTAATTTCGTAGAGGCAGGAAAAAATTATAAAGGTAAAATAGATTTACGATTAGTAGATGGATATGACCATCTGTATTTTTTCATTAGTTCATTCGTCGAGGACCATGCTAAACACCATGCTAAATATTTAGGTTTATAACTCAACACGGTCAAACCGAGTTTTCATATTTAGTGACCCAAGTTTCATACCATTGTGACTTTTTATTGTCGTGTATCTTTTGGGCCAACTTAGCCAATTTCATCGATTCATTGGTCATCTTATCAGTGCAAGATATTATTTCGTCATCTATAGTCATATCTAGCATTAAATCAACAATGAACTGATCTATCAAATTGATTAGTCCGCTTTGAATTGAGTATATGTGATCTATTTCATTGCCAGTGGTTTTTTGAGGCAATGATTTTTTAAAAGATGCAATGAGTAGTCTGATTAGTTGAATCTTTTTCAACCATTTCTTTGAAAACTGTTTGAGAGCTTCAGTGTCTACTGATTCCGGTTCTTCTTCATCATCGCTAAAACCGAATGGATCTTCTTGACTCTCTGGATTCTCGGTCCATTCTTCAAATTCATCAAATCCATCATCGATCAAAGCCAAACTTTGATTGACTTTGTAAGTTAGATAACCTAATTTTCCATTATCCAATAATTGAGTTATGGAGTCACAAATAGACCATATTTTACCCACACCAATCAATCTACCGTCATTTTCCACCATAAGTTCACTCGAGAACTGATGATTGAACTCAAATAATGCCTTGCATTGCTCTATTATTTCGTTGTAATATATTTGGGACAAATCTTTTGGTGACAATTGACTTATGACAGATACTAGTAGAACCAAACTCTCGGATAACTTTTCCAAAGTGTTGTAAGCGGTTGATGGATCTTTGTCTAAATTCTCCGGTTTGAATATTATTCCAACTTTTGTTGTATGAGCTTTCACAAGTTTGACTAGTTTTTTAAACTCTTCTATAGGATTAGATACATTTGCTGAGATGTTACTTTCATTTAAACTATTGACCCAGAACTGTGTAGCTTCGTTAAAAGATAGTATCAATGACTTTAAATCGTCTTTGGTTTTTAACATGAGAAGAGAATCAATTGTTAGTTATTTTTTTTTCTCGCTATAGACTCTGTAAGACCAAATTCCATTTATCAATAAGCATATCTCGTTGACCTTGTGGGATTTCTTTCTTAGTGATGAATCCCTTATTTATCACTTCATAGCTGGCTAGAAGGTATTGGTAGTATAAAACCAATATGTCAAATTTCTTTTCATTCATCTCGGTTGTATTTTCAAAATCATTTAATCGCAGCAAAAGATTCGATTCTGGTATATCAAATGACCAATCTTTGTTGTAATCTGACAAAAGCGCATTGTTTAATTCTTGTAATCTGAAAGCTTTACTAATTATGAATTCAATTTCGGCGTTCTTCCACTTTTCAATAGCGTCGAATATTCGGATTTGTGCTGATGGAAATAACATCAATATAGATATTAGAGTGTCTTTCCATAAATTTTCAATATTGTAGCTGAACCATTTTATCCATTGTGTTTCCTTGCTTATGATCAAATCGAAATCATAAGTTCTTTGAACCGCTAGATTGATGAGTTCATCAATTATAGTGGAATTGATTGTTCTTACAATCAGCCTCGTTTGTCTTGCCACCGAAGCAACCAATCTTGGAAAAGGCGCTAAATGCTCTACGTCGTCATTTAAAAATGCTTGTAATCTGTTTCTTCCGGTGAAAAAGACAACGTAGAAATTGAAACCAACAACTGCAAATAACAAATATTTGAGCCAATTGTCCATCATAGATTGGGTAGGCTTAAATCCTAATAAAGTAAGGAAGAATGCAATTTTCAAAGCCAATACACCAAAGGTTCTGCCTGTGTTGTATAATCGTATGAGAATGTCATCATCGACTTGTGGCTGTTCTTCCATTGGCTCCTCTAATGGGACAACGTTTGCTTTTTGAACTAAGGGACCAGATGAAGATGTAAAAACTGAGCTGAGTTTGGTATAGGCTGTATTATTTAGTAGTAAATAGGGCTGGTGCTCTCCATTATCCACGACAATACATTGTGAGGTGCTCAAACTTACTTTTTTCACTTCATTATCCACTGTTAGTGTAACTTGATATTCATTCTCGTCTCTTGCTACAAGATTTGCATTTTGGGTTGGTGACTCTTGATAATTATTAGATGTTGCGTGTAAGTGAACAACGTTATGTGGGATGACATCTAATTGTAACACTTGCGATAGGGTTGAGTTTGCTTCGAATCCATCTATCTCAAACGACTCTAAGGATAATGAGTGTGTTATGGGTCGACTTTGCTCCAGATTTATATATTCCTTCAAGGTTTTAATTTTGCAGTTTAAACTTTCTCGTACATCTAAACGTTGTGAAGCTCCTGACAAATCTTTCCACAGAAGCAGGACGTCAAACAATGGAAGAACTGGATCAGATATTTCCCAGTTCAAATAATCAATCACCAAAAGGACCTCTTTCTTATCAGATATTTTTTCTAAATCTAGTAAACTTCGACCTTGAGATTGAAACTGTTGTAATGACGGTTTTATATTTTTATTTACCCAAATAAAGTCCTTTACATCGCCAACTAAGGTATTAGCATGTATATTCAATGAGATTTGATTTCCTATTCTAGGAATTTTACCATTGTAGTTCAATTCTTCAACATCAATTGTGAATGATAAAGAGTCCATGTTGGCAATTTATATTTTTCGCGAGAATCTATTTACACTATATACAATCATGTCTTTACAGCATGATACCTTTTACCTCTGAAACCAAATATCTTGTTATTAATGTTATACGTTTCGGTAGGGTTACTATCTACTAACTCCAATTTTGTACACCCAAAAATGTTATCGGTCTTATTCATTATTATATCCATTTCATCGTACAATTCATGATTTTCCAACCACTCGATTTCTTTATCTAAATCTGCTTCATGATAACCAGTAACATAAACAGGACATTTGGAATCTAGCAAGCCTTTGAGTGATTTGTTCCAATGTATTTGATCGGCTGTTTTGAAACCAGGGTGGAATAAAAAGAAAGAGTCCAAGTATGGATCAAAGGGAAATAAGTCTCCCATGTCATATATCTCATTGAAGTATTTTGTATGATGATGTAATGTGATTTGTTCGTCAAATCTGGTGATTAATGGTTTCCCGTATGGAGTGTTGGTAGGAGCAAATGTTTTCAAGTCCTTATCGAAATAAGCTTCGGGACCAATGAAATGAATTTCAAAGTTTGTATTTGGGAACAAATAGCCAAATTGTTTCCACACATAGCCAGGGATCATTGATTCAATAGAAGCTCCTATTATGAATATTCTCATTGGTCTATCTTTGAATGATATTTGACCTTCTGTAGATTTAGTATATGGTGGATATAAGGAATATCTCAACGCAGCTAATGATTTTGCACCTTCAATAGTGGTAGGTCCTTTAGGTTCCAAACCATAAGGAGAAAATCTGTATAATAAAGACGATATTGTTAATGGGTAAGTTAGAACTTTTGTTGCTGCTGCTAGATTGAATTCATCATTCATGGGAGGAAAATCTCTAGTATAAAAGAAGGCATCCCAACTACCCAAGTTAACGGTGAAGTTTGAATCTTGTTTTCCAGGAAAGACAAATTCGGTGAACTTTCTCCCCGATCTTAAATCGTGTTCGTACAAGTTGACTTTTTTCAAATTTTCGTACTTTTTCTGATTATGATACTCTTCGTCTTGTTCCCATGCCTCCTTTGAGTGATGTGTAGGTATACCAGATAAAGGACACACGTAGTTTATTGGTTTTTTGGTAACGGGACAAGAGGCCTTTGCCTTTATTGAGGCTGATCTTGTGCGTATAGCTTCATGAGGAGATTCGTCCCAGTTATACAAAGGACGTTCTTTCTCTTTCTTCCCATCATCCAACGCTAAGAATTTCCAAAGAAATGATAGTTGTCTTCTCTGTATTATCCTATTGTTTTGAGTTAGCTTTAACATTGGAAATTTTCAGTGAGGTACAATAATTTTTTTTTCCCTTTTCCTTTGAAAACGGTATGATGATTTTATATTGATAAGCTATATATATTATAGTTCATCATGCACTACATCAACGGGATCTATGGTCAAGTTTACAATTTCAGTTGGCTCAGAAATTGTTACTGTTACAGTTTCGGTGACTTTGTTTTCCGTACCCAAGTTGGGTCTTGTAAATGATTCGAAATTCCATTGATTATATGGAGCCTGGAATTTCTCAATAACCACTGAATCGCCATCTTCATCGACCATTTTTACCGGATCAACTTTTTGTATATCTAGTTGATGCTTTTCCATGCTTCCATCTCTTTGTATTCTGTACAAGCCAATAAAATTCCCAAAGATATTGTAGATTTCATACCATGCGATAAATGTATCGGTCCATAATAACGGAGTAGCTACGTTCTCACTGATGTATACTGGAGAAGGTACTTTCCTATCCAAAAACGAAGCAAACACCGAAGGGAACTGGTTTACATCTTCCAATGCGTAGATGAATATCATTCTTTGATTCCAGTAGGGGTTTTGAGTTTTCAACGATTCATTTCTCGTACCCAAATAATATCCACTACCCATTGGATGTAGATGATAATCGTTTAAATCGATTTTGAAGTTGTTTCTATTTGGAAGCACTCTCTTTTCATCTATCGGTATAACACTGGTGTATCCGAAGAAATCATCATATGAAACATTACTGTTATATTCGTGATTGTTATCAGTGTCGATTTTCTTACACCTTATATCGACTACATTATCATGGATGATGTTTTTTCTAAATTCGTCAATCGCACATAGGCCAGGGACATTGATCACCATTTGATAATGACATGTTTTTATCTCTTGGATCTCTAACACCGCGGTAAAGTCTCCGTAATTCTGATCACACTTGTATATGATATCAATACTCCTTGGTTTGCTTGTCAAGTCGCAAATCTCACCATCTGTCAATGTATGCTTGATGAATTTTTGTGTGTTTTGACCATCAAAGTCTAAATTTAAATAATCGTCAAAAATGGTAAAGTCCACTGGATTCAATCTCTTCTTATTACCAACTTGATTTTCAATCTTTACCTTCTTATTGTATTTCATACTTTCAGGAAATCGACCAAGCGTGTATACATGATCTGGTATGCTTGGTCGATGATTTCCCGACATGTAATCCTCTATTTCTTCATGGAATTGGATCACCTTGTCTCCAAAACAATAGCCAATTGTCCAATAACTAGCTAGAATGTTGTAATTGAAACTACAATTGTCATGAAACGAATCATGGATGATGTTCAATGCTCGAAGTTTCAACTCGGTTAGGGGAACTTTCGACTCCGGCACTTGTACCTCGAGTAATTCAATCTCTGGCAAATAACAAAGATAAGTTTGTTCATGAGTGGTTAAAATCTCAAATTGACCTTTACCTTGAAGTCTCAACATTGACTTCGCTATAGTGATGGGGATACCACTGTCGTCGAATATGATTTGATTCTTGGGCTTCAGGATCAAATCGGCCTTACATAATAGTAGTAGGAGGAAGATTAACCAAACCATGGATTATTTTTCGACACATTGACACTTTTTCAAAATACACTCTCACTATGGTAAATGAACCACCAGTGGAAACCGCAGGGTTGTCTACACCCCATATGGATAATGAGTCCGATAGCTTTCACGAAGGTAATAAGTCGAATTTGAGTGTTGAGAAAAAACCCACCGTTTTCGATATTGCTCATGACATTGAACAACAGCTTAAACAAGCTAATGAAATGATAGAACAGAACGATAAGGACATTAATGATAGAATCAATTCGGCTTTAGATAGAGTATCTACTTTGTATAATGTATAATGTATGTAAAAATATGCGATAAAAAATCAAACTCTAAATGAAGAGGTCAAAGAATCAAATACGAAGAGAAAAGGCAAAACAAAGGAAAGTACAGGAGAATAATGTATCAAAAGTGAAAGAGAATCCAAAAAGTCAACAGGAGCAAGCAGTTGGAGAACCAGTAGAATTACACATTGATGAATCTAGTGATTTATTCAAACAATACCAGTCGGTTTTCAACAAATTCCAACCACAACATGAGGAACCTAAACAACAACCAAAAGAAAATAAAGTCTCACTTATACAAAACTCAGACTCAGAATCATCAGAGTCTGAAGAAGAGCAAACAGTTTCGAAACGTCAACTACGCTTACAAAATAAGATACCTTTGTCATCATTGAAATTATCAATCAAAAATCCCGAACTAGTAGAATGGTCAGATGCAGATGCAAAAGATCCCTTTTTATTAGTTGCTATCAAGTCACAACCGAATGTAATCCAAGTGCCTTCGCACTGGAACTCTAAAAAGGATTATTTATCATCACGAAAAGGGTTTGAGCGATTGCCGTTCCAATTACCCAAATTTATCAAAGACACTGGGATTGAGGAAATGAGACAAGTCAATGATAAAACTTTAAAACAGCAGCAAAGAGAAAAAGTTCAAGTGAAGTTGGGAAAATTAGATATAGATTATGAAAAACTATATAATGCTTTTTTCAAAAATCAAACCAAACCAAGATTATTTCAATTTGGAGAGTTATACGAGGAAGGTAAGGAAAACGTCGACCAATTGAATAAAGAAGTTGCCAAAATAAGACCAGGAGTACTATCGTCAAGGTTAAGGCTGGCTTTGGGTATGTCGGAGCATGATCAACTGATACCACCGGCTTGGATCACAATTATGAAAGAGATTGGTAAACCACCTACGTACGCAAATTTGACAATACCGGGACTAGATAGTGAGTATAGAAACACAGGTTACAGCGATAAATATGAAGATGAAAATTATGACACAGTGCATTTTGGAAAGTTGAATAATATTCAAGAAAGTGAAGAAGAAGAAGACGAGGATGAGGATGAGGATGAGGAAGAAGAAGAGGAAGAGGAAATGGACAAAGAAGAAGAAGAAGAAAAAGAGGAAGAAAAGGAGAGGCAAGAAGCACAGAAATACAATGATGAGGAACATTATCAAGAAGAAGAAGAAAATATCAAGACTAAAGAGCCTACCCACGAGAAAACTACCATGGAAATACTATCGGAATTGGAGCCAAAAACTTTGTACAAGGTCGTCAAAGAAACCAAAACTGAAGACGATTCATTAACAGGACACACTTATGAGTCTAATTTCAAATTCTAATTCATATATTATACTCTATATTACTTTCTAAAGGGTTCAAATATACAAGAATGTCTGAATCAATTTCTTGAAATATCTTTTCCAAAGACATTGATTCTATCGACTCCAAATCATGCTCTTCTTTTGGAGCTTCTAAATTTTCGATTTCTTGATCTTTATTCATTAGGATCATCTTTACCGCCTCTGAGTTATTCCTACTAGTGAATGTGTCGGAGAATTTCATCCATTTCTCAATCTTATTTATCAAGATTTGCATTTGCTGACAAACAACTGAGTTGGTCAAATTATCATCAACCACTGATTTTATCTTATTAAAATGATACTCCAAATCACAAGTCAAATCTTTAAAATTCTGAGACTTCAAAACTAATCTTAGTCTCACTAACAATATCAATCCATGCAATGGTTTATAATACAACATGGAAGGGAAATAATTTGACATAATCTTTGACAATTTGACAAACTCATCCACTAAATTCTCACACGAAGTCATCAACTTTATGATCATTTGTAAACATAGCGTTCGATCATTTGAATTCAACACAAGCTCATCGTTTTTAATTTCCAAACTGTTCAAGTACAAACTTATCAAATTATCATATATGATGATTAATGTATGATCATAATGAATTTTGAAAATCACAGCTTCGGGTTGTTGGTCTTTAGCGTAGAATTGTAAAATCTTTGTCAATTCATTTTCATAATTCGACATCATGTAAGACAAACTGCTTAAAACTACATCGCCTTTATAATTTTCTAAAAAATTTAATGTTTCTTGTCCAATGCTAACCACTTTGGATAGTAAACAAATGAAATTGTCTTCTGGGTACTTTCGTAGAATATCATAACCAATTTCATGAGCGTTAGACCATGAAACTACTTTGAACCTTCGCAATGACAATTCCAAGCCACCACAACCACAGTAGACACTGAAAAACGCTCTGAGTCTATTCCTAGTTTCATTGTCATCGTCTAACAAATCACTATTTACTTTTTTGATATCATTTAGTCCAATGCATAATGCAATATTTAATGCAGTTAATGAATTGATTTGATTTCTATATTGGCCCTTTTTCACGGGAGGTAAGCACCACAAACTCAATATTAGACACACGTATATCAATTCCACGTTAAAATCTGTACATCTTACGTATACCCGGTGGGCTAAAAATGAATATAAATAATGATTGAGCACATTATATAGGTTATGATTATTTATTGATGTTTGGTAGTTATTGTTGATCGCAGTGACTAGAATGAAAGATACTAATAATAATGGATGTTCATCGAATAAAAAATCAAACTGCTTCAATCTATTTGACAAGATGACGCATGGGTAATAAGGGTATATGTCATTGATGAATATTTGAAATCGTTTCTTTGCCTCGTCCAATGATAAAAAGTTGAAATTATAAATCAATTGTTTGATCAAATTCTGATCAAAAGGTATCTCGGGATATTTTTGTGGTTGGATTGGTGGCTCTAATTTATATAGCACCTCTTTTAGATTATTTAAAGTTTGATATTCTTCAAATGGGGCCAGTTCAACTAACTTTAATAATTTTTCAGATAAGATTTGGATCTCACTTTTCACTGCTTTATTTCGTCTTGGTTTCTTTCTTGCAAATTTAGCCGTGGGATCTTCATCGAATGAACATTGGATATTTGATTCAAAACACCGTACACATGAATTATGACTCACATCTTTGAAAGAACATTTCACCTTGAGGCGACGGCACCTTGCACATGCTCTTGATTGTCTCCATTTATTGGAAAATGAAGAATCGCTCATAATATAACCGCGAAAGAAAAATAAATGCATTCATTAATGTTTTTATTATCAGAGAAAACTTATATAAAATCTATGCAATTGAGATATCTGGTTTTTCATCTTTAATTTTGTCTATCTTGGTACCAAATGAGGCAATACATTTAGCCATGGTGGGTGAAGATCTAGAGATGACATCGGTGAAATAAAAGTTGGTTATTGGGTTTTTCAAGCTTTCACCGGTGAGTTTTGCTGATTTGTTTTTGTTTACTAAATCGTTGAATCCAATTTGTACAATGTCGGATGAAGCTGGTTCTATTATATCGTGTCTTACCAAGTGTGGTGCAATTTCTCCCATTCTCATTCTTAATGACACGATATCGTCGTATGGCAATTTATTATTTAAATATTCTGATAATGCTCTAATGATTTTCCAATCTTCTCTAGCTACCCCAGGAGCATTGGTTGCAGCCCTTGTGATTTGTGTTCTACCTTCTGTGTTGACGTATGTGGCTGATTTTTCGGTATAAGCAGAACCTGGCAAAATGACATCGGCAAATGATGCGCCAATGTCACCGTGATGTCCTTGATAAACAACAAATGCATCTTTTGGTATATCTTTGTTTTTAATTTCGTCAGCTCCCAATAAATAAATGAATTTTGGAGTGGTTGAGTCTGAGCTATTGAAACCAATGTCCAATGCACCTACTCTTGAAGCTTCACGATGCAAAAGATTTAATCCATTCCATTCTGATTGATTGAAATTTGAATTTTTCGATACAAACTCACCAATGGTTTTATAAATTGAAGTGGAATCTTTGGATTCGGAAACACCAGAACCAACTATAATCAATGGTTTTTTAGCTTCTTTTAATTTTTTACCAATGTCTCCTTTTAATGCCGATTGCAAGTCTTTTCCATTATCACCCAAGGATTTAACATCAAATGTACTGTCGAATTCTTGACCAACTGATGATATTTCAAGGTTAGATCTTAACCATACTTTTCTTATTCTGGTGTTTAAAACAGCAGCTTCGAATCTTGGATTGGTACCGACTAGCAATATTTGATCGGCGTCTTCAATACCGTCTATGGTGGAGTTGAATATATAATTAGATCTTATATCCAATCCATGGGCATCAACACCTTGATCAACATCGGTGGTGACATTTTCCGACCCCAATTTATTTATTAAATCTTTGAGAGCAGTCAATGATTCTACTTCAGTCAATGCACCAGCAATGGCTTTCAATTCGCCATCTTTTGGTTGGATTCTTTGATAAGCAGCAGCAATTGTAGATAAGGCTTCATCCCAAGTTGAAGTTTCGAATTTGTCACCATTTCTAATCAAAGGAGTGGTCAATCTTTGATTTTTCAACCCATCACAAGCAAATCTAGTTTTATCAGAGATCCATTCTTCATTGACGTCGTCATTTAATCTTGGCAATACTCTCATAACTTCTATACCTCTTGCATCTACCCTAACGTTTGAACCAACTGCATCCATGACATCAATAGTTTCTGTTCTCTTCAACTCCCATGGTCTAGCTCTAAATGCATAAGGTTTGGAAGTCAAAGCACCAACGGGACATAAATCAATTATGTTACCTGACATTTCTGAATTGATATTTCTTTCGATATAAGTACCAATTTGCATGTCATTACCTCTACCTGAAGTACCAAATTCGGGAGCACCAGCGACGTCATTCATAAAACGCACACATCTTGTACAGTGAATACATCTATTCATGGAAGTTTTAACCAATGGTCCAATGGCTTTATTTTCAACTGCTCTTTTCCCCATGAGTTCTTTGAATCTACCACGGTCAGAACCATATCTTTGAGATTGTTCTTGTAAGTCACATTCACCACCCTGATCACAGACTGGACAATCCAAAGGATGGTTTTCCAATAACATTTCTGTTACTCCTTCTCTAGCTTTTTTGATTCTTTCTGAATCTGTGTGGACAACCATACCATTTTGGACAGGCACAGCACAAGATGCAATTAATTTAGGCATTCTTTCAACGTCGACCAAACACATACGACAATTACCTGCAATAGCCAACTTATCATGATAACAATACCTTGGGACAGTGACTCCTGCGAGTTGTGCTGCTTGTATAATAGAAGACCCTGCCTCTATAGAGACTTTTCTACCGTCTATGGTCACTTCCACATCAGCCAATCTTCTAACCGAGTGAGATAGTTGACGTTTAGATCTGAGTAGAGTTGTTTTAAATGAATGCATAACTTTTGATGGATAGTAAAGGGATTTGAAAAAAATGTTACTTTAGAGATATTGTAAATACACCATGTTTATATGCAGGATATCTTAACAATTAAATTTATCTGATTCGTTAATATTTTTCAACCATTCTATAACTCATGGACCGTTAACACTGACAATTGTTAACAATTAATACATCATGTATAGTTTCTATTGCTGAGGTGAGTCTCCACTGAATATTAGAAATAATATCAATGGAGGTACGATGTATAGCCAATTCTTTTGAATCCACAGCTTCTCATCTTCCTCTTCCTTGTCTTCCTTTTCCAGAATCACTATCTTTTCCTTTTGAATTGATTGTACGTCCATGTTTGGTTGTGGTGACAAACTCATGTTACACTGTTCGACTCTAGGTTCTTCATTTACACCAAAACTCATTGATATTCTCTCATCGTTCATAATTTCAAATACACTATTGTTTAAAGTGATTCTATCAGTTACATATGCAAAACAATCGTGATTATGTAGATCTTTAGTACCAATACAATACGATTTATCAAAGTTCAACTTGTGATCTGTCAAATATACCGATGGATAGTTTATAAATCCAATTGGATCAATTGTATCATCATCCAAGTCACGTAGAAATAGGTTTATTTTCTTACTTGACACAAATGACACGATAAATAGGTATAGTAGTAGATTGATATACATTATTACACTTTTGGTTAATTTTGTTTTTGTTTTTGTTTTTCTTTTGCGTTTCAATGTTTAGGCGTAGATTTTGCGTTTCATCAATACAAGATTCACAGGAATACCTCACACATTGCCTAACTAATGGTTCCCAATTATCATCCACTGTATTTAAAGGAACTTTATACGAATTATACGTCAAATCATTTCTTGAAAAAAATCTACATTGTTATGATTTGGTCAAGATCGGAGGTGCAAACGACAAAGGTGCCGATATAATAGGAAGGTGGAATCTATTACCATTCTATCAAACTATTCAAGATCAACTGTTGAAGTTGAACTCCACTGCATTGTTGAAAAGATCAATTGAGTCGCGATATTTCGACCCTGGAAGATCGGTTGTCAAATCTCTACACGATATCGATTTGGTGGTACAATGTAAAAACCACAAGAGTAAATTGGGACCCCAATATATCAGAGAGGCAGGAATAGTATTAAATCATTTGAAATTACAAAGAAACAATTCTTTCATGTTTTTAGTCAGTCCCAACGCGTTAACTTCAAAAGCTATCGATCAAATGAATCAAACAAATTGTGCATTGATCCATTTGGCAATCACTCCATTGACGTGTATGGACTTTTCCAAAGATTTGAGCAATTGGATAGGTGGGGGGTTAAACTCGGTTTATATAAATAGTTACGCTAAGAAGTTGCTTAATGGGTTTAAATTAGAACAACAATTGAAAAAATATATATTAGATTAGGTATCAGTTAGATTATTGTAGTGGTGAGTGGTATCCCGTACACAGTGTGAATGTGTGTTCTTGTAGTTATCATTTCGTAAAAAGTGGTAATGGTTGAAAAAGTGGTTGGGGCATACACAAATGAAGTGTAAATATTTGGTGTTGGAGTTTGACTGGTTAATTGTGATTTTTTGATTGTAGATTGAGAAGTGGATTCAGATGTGGTTGGTGTGGAATCCGTGGAGACGGTAGTAGATTCTTTATTAGGTGAAAGAATTGAGCTTGTCGATACTGGAATTGAGTTGGATGTAGAGTCAGTGGTGGCATCTACAGAACTTTCTGAAATTGTATCTGATATTGATGAGATGGTAGTTGAGGTTGAATCAGTTTCTGATGAGCCTGAACTAGACGAGGTGGGGCTTGTTGTTGACGAGGTAGAGCTTGTAGTTGAAGAAGCTGAGCTAGATGAAGTTGAGCTAGATGAAGTTAAGATAGATGAAGCTGAGCTAGATGAAGTTGAGCTAGATGAAGCTGAGCTAGATGAAGCTGAGCTAGACGAAATTGAGCTAGATGAGGCGGAACTAGTTCCAGATGAAGTGGTGATAGCAGATGAGCTAGTGGTAGATGAGGTTGATCCGGTAGATGAAGTGGTACTAGTCTCACTAGTCGAAAGGGTCTCACTTGTGCTAAGGGTCGTAGTTGACGTTATAGTTGTAGTGGTCGTAGTTGTGGTGGTAGTAGAATCTGAACTCAAAGAAACAACCTGTTCATTCCCCACCTGATCACTATCAACTATTCTCTTCATATTTTCAACAAAGTTTGTACCACTACTATCAACATTACTCCAACCAGCAGAAACATCCCACATTGAAATACCACCAAAATGAGCATTGTTCAAAATACTACTAGTCAAAGCTTGAGAAACAGCAGAAGGTTCATTATAACCTGACCCAGCAGCTCTACTTGAACCTGGAACTCCAACGAACAATTTCACATTTTTATTAGGCGAAGTGTTAGCCGCGTAGTCCAACCACGTATTCCAGTTGAAATTGGAAGTACCCAAATTACAATAATTATTGTAAAATTGAATAAAAACAAAATCAATATCACTTTCACTCAACAATGGTCCAACTGATGCATCGGGGTAGGGACATTGTGGAGCAGCACCCAAATAATATTTCTTAGATTTATCAGTTGCAAAAATTGTTCTCAACTCATTTGCCATTGCGGGATATCCAGTAGGATTATTATTCTCAATATCAAAATCAAACCCGTCCAATACCGCGTCTAAAAATGGTCTTTGAGACACCGTCAATGTATCACTGTTTCCAAAAAGATCCCATGCAGTATGAGCGAAATCAATTGCTTGTTGATCATTAGAAAACCCATAAAAACCAGCGGCACCACCCAAGGATAATAAGATGATTTTCCCCTTTTGTTGACAATATTTGATATCGTCAGAAATCGTTTGACATTGTAATAATGAACCATCAGAGGTGTAAGTACCTTCACAAGCGTTTGCGAAATTTAATTGTAAAGGATTGGGAAAAACATGCATGAACGATATGATGAATATATCAGCAGCATCTGAATCACAATAATAGGATAATCGTTGCTGAGATCCTCCTGAATTTTGACCCCAATATACTGCTACATTGGAATTACTTTGAGCAGTGAATGCCAAAGCGGGTATAAGCAAACTTAAAAAAGCTAAAACAAGCATGTAAAATGTGAAGATGAAAATATGTTGATGTTGGAATTTATCAACGAATCCTCATGTTTTATATGACGAAAGTTGGTCAAGAATTTTTTGCAACCGCAAATATCTTCAACCCAATTGGGAATCATTTTGACATAATTTGGAAGTTCAAGAAGAAAAAATATACGAGCCATTAGGTTGACACGCGTCATACGGTGCTGGTAAAAGAACTTCAATGTCAAGTTGGGATAAGAAAGTGATGGATATGTGATGCTAGCCAGCCATCTCAAAACAGGTGGTCTTAAATTGATTTGACACATTCGTGAGTATTATTTTTTCTAGAGTGCTAATTTAGTTTGAGTAAACTGCCAGTGGTTTGGATTGCCTTAAGTATCATTATGATCAACAAACAAACGCGTTGTTAAGAGTACCTGGATGGAGACGCAGTGTTGATATAAGATAAGATTTAATATTGTCATTTTGTCATATTTAATATTCTGTTGCAGTTGAAAAAAACATTCTTCTGTTTTTGGTTTTTTCACCAGCACAATAATAAAAATAGTAATTTAGAACTCCGAATTATAAACTAAATCGATAAAGAAAAACAATTCAGTGTAATTGTCGGTTCTGTAACTTTTGAGAGAAAACGTCGTATAATATATTCAAACAATAAGTTTGACTCAATTAGTTTACCTCGCATACAGCTGTAATGGAAATTAATCAACTCGTAAGTATGCGAGATTTCAGTTAGGTTACATTTGAGACATTAAAAAATGCGACTTCAAATTTTACGTTGCACTGTGCTATAGGATTGTAGTTTTATTCTTCGCTTATAAGAACTTGTGTAGGAAAGTCATTACGCCAGGTGTATATAAATAATCAATGGAGCATCTGTAAGATGTGTAATATGATTAGATGGTAGTTTTGAACCTTTGAAAGCTTCGTTCAAAATTGAGTATGCGGGGTGTTTTTGCTTTTCATAGGTGTTTAACAATGGTGAATTAATTTGGTGTAGTTGTTTAATTATAGTGTAAAGTTTTTTTCCAAACTTTTCTACCTTCCATATAAATTGATTTAATGAGTCTTTTTGAACTACAAGGAGGATAGTGGTGAAATTATTTTTTAGACACGACTTTTACAATTACTTGTTGCCACTTTTTCAGGTAACAATCCTGAATTGAAGATTTTATTGAATTCTTTCTTCAAACTCATATCCTTCAAGACCTTGCACGAGGTATTGTGCTGAATATCCTATACGGTAAAGAGTTTTGTCTTTTTTGATGCAAGATGGTGTTCGCTACGAGACTCATAACCTGTTGAATTGTATCTTTTTGAAGTCGCAAGTATAAGAGTATAGATCAATCATGTATCTTGCAAATTCCATCATTATATGGTGGAATGATTCGAGCATATCATGCATCAACGAATCATTGACTTGATATTCGTCGTTTTTTGTTGTCAAACAAAGAAGCATATCAGGACAAACAACAGAAGGAGCTTCGATTAAAAGTCATTTCAAAATTAGAGTTGACATGATTTGATAAGAACCCTTCATATTTACAATTTTTAAGACTTTGTTGATTTTTCAGTTTGGAAACAATCAAAAAGGTATTAAAAACAGTAGCAAAACTTATCAATCGTTTGTTGATGATCCTAGCAGTCAATAACTGGGTAGCACAACCTTAGATACAAGAATAGAATCAGTAAACTCCACAAGAAAAGTACTAATATCTACCAAATTTATTGAATGGGATATTGCTGCTGCTTTGATGTACGCTTAGAACGAAACATTACCTATATACTATCGCTTATTCATTTATGTTAAAAATGGGCCATAATTGTACAAAATTAATGCAATAGCTAAATATAAGTCCAAAATCAATGCAATAGCTAATCTAAGTTTCAAAATAACAGCATAGCCGTTACAAATCAAGGGAGATTGTACTGAAAAACCGAGCAAATTGCGACTCTACCGCATTTTTAATCAACAATTAAGTTCTTAGAAATTTCGCACAATCTTTTTTTTCTTCGTATGTGGTCACATTTCCCCACACAAGATAGTGTGTCTATCTCTAGGACACCACGTAAACACAACAGTTGAATTTTATGCTAATCGTTGAGATCAAAACATACTTACCTGTTAGTATAGTAACCTCTTGAGAAGCCACCTATTGTTATTATCCTATAAATAAAAACTAGGCTATAGGATCTTCCGAGCTCATAACCTCAAATCTGTTTACAATTATTTCTACACATGTTTCGCCGAATTACGTTAAGTGAGTTTACCAATTAATATTTAACAGATATCAATACATGTAGAGTATCACAGTTCCAGTCTATTAAAATTCATGAGAAGTAGTATCAGTAACAATTATGTGCGATTATAAAACATTTGCTGATGGCATGTCACAGTCAACAATCAACTCTACACCAAACAACGTGTACCATTGGTCAAAGGTTAAAATTGAAAAATCCTTTGACAAATCAAATCTCAACAATTGCAATGTTCAAATTTCGTGTATTTATTATTTTATTTTCTCAATCAAGAAATTATAAATTTTGCATTGTTGAAAATAAAATTCACAGAGATTTCGCCGAAACTTCAAAGTGGAAATAGACTGTAATGGAGACATATATTTATAAGCAATATTGTACTCAATCGAATCGCCGATGTTCAAAGTATTCTTCTGTAATCTAAGATTTGACAAGTTTAACAAAAGTGAAAGTGGAATCAACGAATTATATATTCCCACTGTGAAATTAGCCTATGCACATAATCTCAATATAGGGGATATAATAAACATAATTTCGGCGGGTTTACATATGAAAAATAATTAAAAAACAGGTTAAAAAAAAATAAAAAAACAGTATAAATACAGACACAATTTTCAAAGATTGAACATAACAAATACAAACATCATGTCAATTGATTTCCAATCCTCTAAAGCTACTACTAAAGATAACCATTTATACACCAATTTCACCTATGAGAACTCCATAGTTGAAAAAGATTCCAATGGGAAATTCAAAGTCACTCCAACAGCGGTTGATTATGAATTCAAGTTGGATTTGAAAGTTCCAAAGGTTGGTTTATTATTAGTTGGTTTAGGTGGTAATAATGGTACTACATTAATGGCGTCTATTTTAGCCAATAAACATAACATTTCATTTGAGAATAAAGAAGGTGTAGTTAAACCTAATTATTATGGTTCAGTGACTCAATCTTCAACAGTTAAGATTGGTGTTGATAAAGAAGGAAACGATGTTTATGCTCCGTTCAATTCAATTGTACCATTTGTCAACCCAAATGATTTAGTTGTTGATGGTTGGGATATTTCGGGATTGACTTTGGATAAAGCAATGAAAAGAGCTAAAGTTTTGGATGTTACATTGCAAAAACAATTGACGGGTTATTTAGAAAATCATAAACCAATGGAGTCAGTTTATTATCCTGACTTTATTGCTTTGAATCAAGGTGATAGAGCAGATAACATATTCAATAAAGATGCTCAAGGAATCAAGACTGATAACAAATGGGCAGATGTTGAAAGAATCAGAAAAGATATCAGAGATTTCAAATCAAAGAATCAATTAGATAAAGTTATTGTTTTGTGGACCGCCAATACTGAAAGATACGCTGATGTACTACCAAAAGTCAATGATACCTCAGATAATTTGATTGAAGCTATTAAATCAAATCATGAAGAAATTGCCCCATCTACCGTATTTGCAGTTGCTTCTATATTGGAAAAAGTACCATACATCAACGGATCTCCACAAAATACATTTGTACCGGGAGTAATTGAATTGGCAGAAAAATATGATTCATTTATTGGTGGAGATGATTTCAAATCGGGTCAAACCAAGATCAAATCAGTATTGGCACAATTTTTAGTTGATGCAGGTATAAAACCAATTTCGATTGCAAGTTACAATCATTTGGGTAATAATGATGGATACAATTTATCATCACCTAAACAATTTAGATCAAAAGAAATTAGTAAAGCTTCAGTTGTTGATGATATGATTGAAAGTAATGAGATTCTATACAATAAGGAATCAGGAGATAAAGTTGATCATTGTATTGTTATCAAGTATCTTCCAGCAGTTGGAGATTCTAAAGTTGCCATGGATGAATATTATTCAGAATTGATGTTGGGAGGACACAACAGAATTTCAATTCATAATGTGTGCGAAGACAGTTTATTGGCTACTCCATTGATACTTGATTTGGTGATTGTTACTGAATTTTTACAAAGAGTACAGTATAAAAAGAGTAGTGAATCTGAGTATAAAGATTTCTATGCTGTTTTAACATTATTGTCGTATTGGTTGAAGGCGCCATTATCCAGACCAGGGTTTAAAGCTATCAATGGGTTGAATAAGCAAAGACAAGCATTGGAGAATTTGTTGAGATTGTTGGTTGGATTGCCAATTAATAATGAGTTAAGATTTGAAGAAAGATTAGTATAAGATTCATATTTGATAATATATAATAATAGTAATAATAGTGATAATAATAGTAATTATAGTGATGATAATAGTGTTTGTATACAATGTGGGGGAGAAAGGGTTTATATGTAAGATAAGATAAGATAAGAGAAAAACAGACGACGATGACGTTCGTAAGTAAAAATTATTTGTATGGAGAAAATCACGTGAAGTAGCCGCCCAACATTTGTAAGGCCCAACAAAAAAAAAACTAAACGTTTATGTTTGTGTAAGTGAATGAATGAATAAATTAGACGTGAGACAAAAGGCTGACGGTGTTAAATAGTATATGTATATAAATGTATAAGGAAAAAACCGAGGAGAAGGTCACATGTGAGTTTTGAATTGAAACATTGGAATTACCAATTCAAGTAGGTCAATTAAAAAATAAATTTAGGGTGCAAAAAAAAATTTACGATAAATATTGGAATAATACCAAGAAGTATGAAAGTAAGAGAAAGAATAGAAAGCAAAAAGCTTGAATGAGAGAATGATAAGTTGATTTGTCAAAAATGAGACAGATGGATATAGAGAAGAGACATAGAGAGAATCGGAGAAGAAGAAATTGGTGGGTTAATTATAGAACAGATTGAATAGTAAGTTAAAGTAGTATCAATTGTCTCTCCTTCATACATTCCACTTCTTTCTTCTGATTCTCCACTTGGATGGGTGATTAATTTATACAATAGATGTGACAATATATAATACAATAGAAAAGAGTGATAATATAATACACAAATGTTAGAGTTATTTGACGTACAATTGATACTAAATGAGATAAGTATTGTTTCAAAGCCCAATTGGCGTGTATTGTTTATTAGTTATACTACTGGTAACTATCAGTTAAAACATATCATAGTAATATAACATAATAATAAGTATTTGTATTACATAAAAGTTGAATAAGAAAATTTAATTTTGCCCTCTTTTTTTTATTTCTTAATTTTAATTTTATCATTCATTTTTTTTCCCTCTTTTCTTATATATATATATTTACCACCAACAGTTTCTTATCCCTTTTCCTTATACATTCATCATTACAATGGCTCCATTAACTGTTCCTGTAGGTGAAGCCAAACCAGGTGAAACCGCCCCAAGAAGAAAAGCTTCCCAGAAGGATGGTTCAGTCACTAGACCCTTGGACTCTAAAGCAACTACAATGGCTGAATTCATTGAAGAATGTTTTAAAAAAAATGGTAACAAAAATGCGATGGGTTGGAGAGATTTAAAAGATGTTATCGTTGAAACTAAACAAATTTCCAAAATCATTGATGGGGAAACTAAAAAAATTAACAAGGATTGGACTTTTTATGAAATGGGTCCTTATAATTATATCACTTATCCAAAATTATTAACATTAGTTCACAATTACTCAAAAGGTTTGATTGAATTTGGTTTAAAACCACAACAAGAATCCAAATTGATGGTTTACGCATCAACTTCTCATCAATGGATGCAAACATTTTTAGCATCTATTTTTCAAAATATTCCCATTGTCACTGCTTATGATACTTTAGGTGAATCTGGGTTGACTCATTCTCTTGTTCAAACTGAATCAAATGCTATATATACCAATAATGACCTTTTATCTTCATTAATCAACCCTTTACAAAAGGCAAAATCAGTTAAATTGATAATCCATAATGAAGACCTCGATCCAAATGATAAAAGACAAGGTGGTAAATTATACAAAGATGCTGAAAAGGCCAAAGAAGAAATTTTGAAAGTTAGACCAGATATCAAATTTGTTTCATATAATGATGTTATAAAAGCAGGTGAATCTTCATCTCATGAATTGAGTTACCCTAAACCTGAAGATCCTTGTTGTATCATGTACACTTCGGGTTCTACTGGTGATCCAAAAGGGGTAGTCATTACTAATGCAAACTTATTGGGTGCTTGTGGTGGTATTTCCACCAATGCAGGTAGAGATTTAGTTGGTCCTGGTGATTCAGTTATTGCATTTTTACCTTTAGCCCATATTTTTGAATTGGCATTTGAATGTATTACTTTCTGGTGGGGGGTTCCTTTGGGTTATGCCAATGTAAAGACATTGACTGAAGCTTCGGTTCGTAACTGTCAACCTGATTTAATTGAATTTAAACCAACTATTATGGTTGGTGTAGCTGCAGTTTGGGAATCAGTTAGAAAAGGAATCATTTCCAAGGTGAAACAAGCCTCTTCAATACAACAGAAATTATTTTGGGCTGCTTACAAGGCCAAATCAACTTTGAATCATTTCAATTTACCTGGTGGTTCCATGTTTGATATCATTTTCAAAAAAGTTAAAGCTGCCACTGGTGGTAGATTGAGATACGTTCTTAATGGGGGCTCTCCCATCTCATTAGATGCTCAAATATTTGTATCTACTTTAATTGCACCAATGTTGTTGGGTTATGGATTGACTGAAACTTGTGCCAATGCATGTATTGTTGAACACACTCATTTTGCTTTTGGAACATTGGGTTCATTAGTCGGGTCAGTCACTGCTAAATTGGTTGACGTTGAAGACGCTGGATACTTTGCAAAGAATAACCAAGGAGAAATTTTTTTGAAAGGATCTCCTGTAGTTAAAGAATATTACAAAAATGAAAAAGAAACAAAAGATTCATTTACCGACGATGGTTGGTTTAAAACTGGTGACATTGGTGAATGGGATTCTCGTGGAGGATTAAAGATCATTGATAGAAAGAAGAACTTGGTCAAAACTTTGAATGGTGAGTACATTGCACTTGAGAAATTGGAATCAGTTTACAGATCAAATCATTTGGTTCAAAATCTTTGTGTTTACGCAGATCAATCTAAAGTCAAACCAATTGCCATTGTTATTCCAATGGAAAATGCATTAAGAAGTGAAGTTGGTAAGTCGGGTGAAGGAAAGAGTTTATCCGAGCTTTGTGAAGATAAAAAAGTGCAAAAAATAGTGCTCAACGATATATTAAATACCGGTAAACAACAAGGATTAAGAGGAATTGAATTGTTACAAAATGTGGTTTTATTAGATGAAGAATGGACCCCTCAAAATGGTTTTGTTACTTCTGCTCAGAAATTACAAAGAAAGAAGATTTTAAACAGCTGTAAAGATAAAGTAGAAGAAGCTTATAAGTAATTGAACGAAATTTGAACTTGAAACTCTATAAATCTACTCTGTCCATACATTGTTGAATAATTGTTGTTCAGTTTATACTTTGTTGAAGATTTGTTTAATTTTATCCAATTTGTAGTTATCATTTATGCACAAACTTAATAATATTCTTGACTTTTGTGGATTCAAATAACCACCAGCAACAGCATTGGGAAAGGTTCTTAATTCATCATTGATTTTCACCTTTGGCAACGCCCCAATGGGAACCTTACCATCCATTGATCGTTTACTATAAATCACAGGAAACTCGGGTTGTTCCTTTAATAACTCCGCCAAATACTGATTAGTAGCATCCTTCATACTTCCTGCCCCCATTGTGGCTAGCACTAACCCCTTTATATTCAAATTTTCAATCAACAATTTGAATATCTCATTATTCAACCCTGGATGACCAAAGACTATCGCCACATCGGGTAAAATTTGTACATTATCCACGTTAAAGTATTCAATCCCATTAGGTTTGATAGGTGGGTAGAAATAAAATAATTCATTATTCACAAAATCTCCAATATATCCTTGTCCAATGTTTTTAAATGTGTCTAAGGAGTTTGTATTTGATTTTGTAATGTACCATCCAGACCCAATCTTGTCATTCAACGCCACTAGGATTCCTCTATTACGTGAACTTTTCGAACTTGCAATCACTATAGCCTCGTATAAATTCATAGGCCCATCGGAAGAAATAGCAGTCGATGGTCTCATTGATCCACACAACACAATGGGTTTACTGGTATTGATTGTTGATTGGAGAAAAAACGCTGTTTCTTCCATTGTGTCCGTTCCATGAGTGATTACAATCCCATCATAATTAGTTAAATCCTTGAGAATCTGATTACGTAACATTATAGCTTCTTTTGTTCCAATCTCTTTTGAATCAACATTAAAGATTTGTTCGTATTCCAATTGACAATAGGGAGATAAGTCAGGAACACATGAAATAAGATCTTCTATGGTTAAATCCACAGCGTATCCTGCAGTTGCACTCTCACTTGATCCCTTGGAGGCAATGGTTCCTCCTGTGCCTAGAACCTTCACTTTTGGTAATTTTTCAACTAAATCAATAGACACAACTGAATTCGACCTATAATTCAATTTAAAATGATTATGGTGGTCTTTAAATGACTCAATCTCAACTTGATGTTCGATCTTGTCTTGCTCATCTATGGGAACAAAATTGGTCACCGAAGTGACGGTCTCATTATTCATAAGATGAAGAATTGAATGAAAAAAAAACTATTCACTAAGTTATATATATTTGGAACGACTGAAACAAATGAACAACAGGTAAAATTCATCAACAATTGTCTGTTTATGCTTTTCAATCGTCAGGATTGTTGCCTCGATTTACGCTGTAGATCAATTTGTGGATGTGACCATGTACTGTAAAGGGCCACTGGTTTAGCGCCAAAAATATCTTTTCTTCTTTATAGAGAATATCAAGCAAAGTACTATGAGTGTTGTAACTCAGCTCATGCCGGTCTTTTGTAAAAGCAGGTAATTTAATAATATTCATGAGAGTCTTTGTAAAATGATTTGTTTATACTACTCGCTTGGCAAAGGGTTTGATCTCATATTGTGAATAGTTAGGTATATGTGACCAGCGTGCTATGACACCTTTGATTAGACTAGCACCATGTAGGTTAATTCCTCTCTATACTTTACTCTCACCGCGTGAGTTCACGTTAGTCTTTTGCAAGAAGATGCAAACCTTCGCATCAGTATCTGTGGCTTACAAAGGATTGACCATCCTGAAGTGATCCGTCAATATACCTTTTGCATATCAGTCTCGACCTCAATAACTCTCAGGTTTCACCAAAAGAAATCAGCTGATCATGAGCCAATTCAGTAAATTCAACACTTCAAGGCACCATTAACCATCAACCATCAATGTTCGTATAACCACCAATTGATCCTTGAAAAAATACATTAACTATGATGAAATGGCCTTACCGACATTTATCAGCAGCCTTCCATGTGAAACTATTAAGGAATTCTGAGTTCAAGAGTAGTTAGCATTGATAGTTTCTCAAATAGCGAATGGTCAAATACAATATTTCCTAACGGTTGTGCAAGTTACTACCTGAAGTCAAATGTTGATCATTTCTAAAATCTTCACAGCGACAAATTACGATCGCTACTTAATTCGGACTTTCAGACAGGATAGGTTCATCAAATTGGAAATCAGATTGACCAAAATTTCAAACCTTTCTCCAAGGACGAAGATATGATGGTACCTGGGGAAACTAAAGAAAATCCAAATGTTGATGCTCATAATCATCAAAATATGTTCTCATTGAGATTAGATCCGAAAACTTATGGTCGGAGCAGTCATGATTAGTAATCTTCCAAGCCGTGAGAGGTGTCGCATGGCACAATATCTATACGTCCATGTTGTTATGATACATTATCTCAATTGAAAAAAATTATTCAATTGCCATGTTCTTCAAGGAAAAACCGGTTTCTGCTCCAAATAAAAGTGAAAGAGCTATATGTTGGGAAAAACGAGATCTCTTCTTTGACTGTTTGACTTCAAATCAGATTGACAATTCTTTAGACCCAAAGGAGTTGAAAAACGTCGAGTCCAAATGTGGTCATCAAAAGAAACAGTTCGAATCTAATTGTGTTTCATCTTGGATTCAGTATTTTCAAGAGAAAAGATACAACGATTTATTAAGAAAACGGTATATTGAGAAATTGGAGAGTGAAGGTGCTCAACCATTGCCTTTTAAAATCGAATCAATACAAAAATAAGTCATGGCTCATGCTTGAATATATAATGTTTCCTTATTGACCATTTTTTCATTCAATAGGTCAAGCACCGTGCCCCATTCATATTCGCCCTTTTCAATGATGGCAAAATTTGTAGATAGGTTGGTTTTCGATTTTGGTGGGACCGTTAATTTGTTTTGCAAAATTCCATTGATCAATATTTTTTTATCAATTGGTAAATGTCGAGTGTTTCCAATTAGTGATAATGGTATATGACGAATGAATCCAGAAATTGGATTGCTAGAATTATTGATAACTGTGGTTTGCAAATTATAGAATTCGTCTAATTCAAGATGACATTTTTTTTGGCCATTGATTTCATTAATCACTTGAATTTCATTAATCATTAAATTGTTACTCATTTTATTATTAATCCTAACATTACGAAGATCAACTAATCCTTTTCTCGATTTGGTGAACCATTTTCCTGATAACTCTTTGAGTAGGTAGTATCTCAACCAAAATAATTCCTTCATTGATATTTCCTCTTGTTCGGTGAGATTGTAATTTTTGATAAATTGTTTATTGACTAATGAAGGTATAGCTTGAGTTAGGTCGTGCTCAGTAGGATCGATCTTATCAATTGGTATAATGAATCGTCTTGTAAGGTTTGATTCAATTGAATTTGTGAATTCTCTTGATTTATACTTCAATTTGCAATTTAGTTTCTCCGTCCAGCAGTTTCGTAAATCCAAAATCAACAAGCATTGACGTTCCCCAATTTGAATATCTGGTAGTTGAATATTTAAAATGTCACACCCGACAATTTCAATTGATGGCATGATTGAAATATTCAAAGGGATACTCAATTGTTTTACAAAAACATTATCGGAAGATTTATTAGCATAGTCTAGGATGATCCTAACCTCCTTCATCATCTTCCTACTGGTCATTTCATATTGAATCTCGATAGTTTGATTCGGTTGAATCTTTTCCCCAATATCCTTTGTCAATATTTTGAACGGTTTGAATTTGATCAAATCGTGTTCCAAATCATACACTTCACTTGCGTTAAGTTGTTGTAATAGCTTTTTATTGATGTATTCTGTAGTAGAATCCCAAAATGAATATGATAGATAGTTAATAATCACGTCTGAAGTGTTTAAGAGCTTTACCGAAAATTGGAACTTTTCTCCTTCAAGTAACATCAACCAACTATTAGATACCAGTAGTTCTGATAATACAAGTAATGGCTGAGGTGGGATTACAGTGAGAATCAATTCCTTTGTTGTTACTCTTGAATTATTTTTCAATTTTAGATTCTCGACGACTTGATCTAAGGTAGTATTGTCGATTTTTTTTGACAATTTATTATCATTCAAACTCACTTCTTGGTCTGTGATGTAGAAAAATTGCTCCTTACAATTTCCCACGGTTATGTTTAATCCTGAGATTCTCAATTCTCCAATTGTTGAAGGTCGAAATGATATGAAAAATTGTTCGCAACTCATTGGTGATACAGTTAAACTAGATGCTTGATTAGTGTTATTGACTACTTTTTTCCGTACTTTCCCATTCAAAGGAGCCAGAGCTAAGTTTCTAATTGTTTCCACTCCCTCTAAACCAATGTCAATGATTTCAATTTCAAATCCAAATGGATTCTGTAATGTGATTTTCAATTGGTATACATCATCCTTGATGACAAGTTTACTCTTTTGCAGTTGATTTTTCTTCTTATACGGATCAAAGAATGGTTCATGAACACTTGGCTTTGTTTCATACTCGTGGAATGAGATCAAATCGTCTTTTTTATTGACTAATTGTACATCTCGTAGAAGAAATGGGTCCCAATATGTACATGATGTTGTTCCTATTTTCTCCTTTAATTTCACTTGGTCATCTACCGGTAAACAATGAGTGTACCTGGTCAATAACAACGTGCACAATTTCGATAACAATTGTTGGTCGTTCAAATTCTCGGCGATTTTCAATGACAATTTCAATAATTGTATCTGCAATGAAACCCAATTATGACCGGTTGAATCTTCGATATTCGCCTCAGGTTCTTTATTGATTCCGTATAGTTTATACAAGCTTTCCAAGATATCATGAATTGAATGTTTGATCAAGAATAGTTTCGGCAATAAACACACTAGTAGGATTCTCAAAATGAACCCCTTTTTTCTGTACAACTTCAAATCATCATACATGTTTGCTAATGATGAATATATCCTACATTGATCATGAAGGGGTAAATCGATCAATTGTAGTTTAAAAATACGATCTATTTCTTCTAATATTTCTCTAGTTGGGAAATTAGGATTAATCTTTTGATAATGCAATTGATTAAGAACGATTTGTTCAATTGTATTTGAATAATGAAACCCAATCATCAATTTAATCTTTCTTAATATACATTCGATGTATACAATATCAGGTACCATATTCTCATAGTCATTTGTACTTAGATCATAAAAATGCATCACTTTTAAATTAATATTTTTCACCAATTCAGGAGTGGAAACTGTATTCAAATCAATCAGGTATGAAAATCCAGTGAGAGAGTTTCTTGGGGATGAAGTTGCTGAGTCCGGTTTTCTCGCTTCTGTTTTCAGGAGGTGTAAGATCGAGTTTATTTGAGTTGGTATTTGGAATGTTTGACCTATAAACAGTAGCAACAATACACTTATTGCCAATCCTTCCAATGCGTTAGCCAACCATAAGAAATCATCACTTTTTTTCAAATTAGTCAAACTGTCAACAAAACATTGAAATGCATCATGATATTTCCCACTCAATAAATAGAAATTACCCATCAATTTCTTTTGTCTTCCAAGATATTTCAAATGGTTTTGTTTCATTTCAGTCTCAAATGACGCCTTGAACGAAGTCGAGCCCGAGCTCAATCTCTTTTGTGCATGTGTTATCGTTTTGGATAGAACATTACTATCGGTGATTGACACGGGTGATCTCAAAGTGATATTCCCGTATGATAATGCATAATTGTCTAATGAAATTAAAAAATTCCGACTTATATCACAAAATATCGTTTCTAATGCAGTTATGGGACTTGAACAATGATGATGGAATGTGCATTCATTATCATTCACATCTTTTGGCGAGTCAAATAGAATCTCGTTATGAACAATTGCACTGGTATAAATTTTTTGCAATTGGCTAACATTGTCTGAATTACCCAGTTTATATGGCCCTATTCCAATCACGACAAACACTTTTCTATATGGTTCGAAATCATGTAAGAAGATCGACTCGTCTAAACCAGTAGTTATGAACTCAGGAAAGATTCTTCCATTTGGAGATGATTTCGGGTTGAAATATTGTAATTTATCGTCTATTGTTATATCCAACAATCGTATTTCCGACACGTTCGTCTTGATTTCCCCATAGTATTGTTCAAATTGACTCGGTGTACAATCATTAACCGGAACTAGTAGAATCTTTGTCCTAGCTGGGGTTATAAAATCAAACATAAGAAATCAAAATTCAATCGAAAAAAAAAAAAGAAAACACATTTACCAATTTTGCCTTCACCATGGTTGGATTAAACTTTGACAATTTCCAAAGAAACACGTTTCTACAATCAAAAGGATTCACTCAACCAAAAGCCACTTCTACAGGTACAACAATTGTTGGGTGTAAATTCAACAATGGAGTCGTTATCGCTGCTGATACTAGAGCTACAGCAGGACCCATAGTCGCCGATAAAAATTGTGAAAAGTTACATAGATTGTCCCCCAAGATCTGGTGTGCTGGAGCAGGTACTGCAGCAGACACAGAGATGGTGACCCAATTGATAGCATCAAATTTGGAATTGCACTCATTGTCCCAAAATAGACAACCAAGAGTCATAACTGCAGTCACAATGTTAAAACAGCATTTGTTCAAATACCAGGGACACTTGGGTGCATATTTGATCGTGGCGGGAGTTGATCCAACTGGTGCCCATTTATTATCGGTTCAAGCGCATGGATCAACCGACGTTGGGAAATATCAAAGTTTGGGTTCGGGGTCCCTTGCAGCAATGGCGGTGTTGGAAACCAATTTCAAAGAAGATATGACTAAAGAAGAAGCAATAAAATTGTGCTCAGACGCTATATTGGCTGGTGTATGGAATGATTTGGGCTCTGGTTCCAATGTGGATGTATGTGTGATGGAGATTGGCAAAGACGCCGAATTGATGAGAAATTACATTACACCAAATGTAAGAATAGAAAAATGTAAAAATTATAAATTTCCAAGGGGAACTACTGGTGTGATGAAACAGAGTATTAGAGATATATGTGATGTGCAAGAGACAGTGATCCACTTTGACGATAGAATGGAAGTGGATGTATAGATGAATATATGTTTGACTATCAAATTGTCAGTCTCATAAATTTAGATTTTTTTTTCCACTCACTTCTAGAAACTTTAATTTTCAATGGTTGTTAATAATCCAAATAATTGGCATTGGGTAGATAAAAACTGCTTACAATGGTCAAAGGAGTACTTTGAGACTAAATTACCTGGTTTGAAAGGACAAAATGGCGATTCTTCTGTGGAAATCGTCTCAGTTTCTTCTGTTGAAGGTGACGTTGATGTTTCACAACGTAAAGGAAAAGTGATTTCATTATTTGATATTAGAATCATCTTAACTTTTCAAGGGAAAACTAAGGAAGACTCTGATGTTTCTGGATCAATCACGGTGCCAGAATTGGCATATGATAGTGAATTGGAAGATCTCCAATTTGAAATATCTATCTATAATGAGTCTTCTCAAAATACCTCATTGAACGAAGTGATTAAAAAACAATTATTGCCTAAATTAAGAGAGACCTTGATTAAGTTTGGCCCCGATTTGATCTCTACAAATAGTAAGGATATACAATTATCTCAAGATAAAGTCACTTCTACTTTTACCAAAGCAAATCAAACAGTGGAAGAGAAACCAAAAACAAAAGAGGAACCAAAAGTGAGTCCCAACCAAACAAAACCTGTACATAAACCAACTGGTTCCTCCATTCCCAAATACAATACCACCACATTACATTTAGAACCTTCATTCAATACAACTGCTGAACAACTTTATCTTACATTATTAGATGAAGCTAGAATTAGCGCATGGACAAGATCTTATCCAATTATTGATCAACCAGCCAAAGATGGAAGTGAGTTTAAATTTTTTGGCGGATCAGTACAAGGGAAAATATTGAAATTGGTACCAAACGAAGAAATTTGTCAATTGTGGAGATTAGACGATTGGAAAACTGGTCACTATGCCGAATTAAACATCAAATTGGTTCAAAGTTCTGGTGAGACAAAAATGGTGGTTAAATTCACCGGTATTCCAATTGGAGAAGAAGAAAGAGTTAGAGATAATTTTGAAGAAAGATACATCAAATCTATTAAAATTACATTTGGCTTTGGAGCGGTTTTATAGAAACAATTCTTGTAATGAAATGTTCAAATTCCGTTTCTTGTTTTCTCCGATGAAATATAATTCTCTCGATTCACTACGTGATGCTTCAGGTTTATATCGATGCACTTTTGAAAATACAAGACTCATTTGTTTATGAAATTTGTCTAATTCTGGTCCTGACCATACTTTACAAACAAATTTTCCACCCTGTTTCAATTGATTAAAACACAATAGGAGACCCGCGCTATTTAATTCAATATTTCCAAGATGATCATAAAGTTCTTGACCTTGAGTATTCACCATCATATCACTCATGACCAAGTCAATTGGCTCATTATAAAAGAATTGACTTATTTTTTCATGAGTTGATTTCTTCATTACGTCACCTTGTAAAAAATGACAATTTTTCAACGCATTGGCTCGGTTTATGTCGACCCCTAGTAAATTGAACTCAACGCCATTATCTGTCAATCTTTGAATGGCCACCTGTGACCAAGCACCAGGGGCAAAGCCTAAATCAACAATATTTCTTGTACTATTGGTAAAGATATTGAATTTTGTGTCTATTTCAATCAATTTGTAAGCAGCTCTAGACTTAAAAAACTCCTGACTAGACTTCTTCTTAGCTATGAATTGATCATTTTGAGTTTTCAACAAATATTGTTTAGATGATGATTTGAATCGGATAGAACTCAATCTCATCTAAATCGATTGGTCCTGATTCGTCGTGTATCAAATCTTAATCAGCAAGGACTTGGGTATGAAAAAAACGCTCTCTTCGGATAAAATAGACTAATTGGGAAATGTTAAACATTAGATAATCAGTATTTAAATATTTGACATTTTGCACCAAAATTTCCAAATTTTCTTTCAATTACAATAAATTCAAGTTCATTTCGTCGTCTATTTATATCATTCATTATGTCACAATCAACCGTTGGAAAAGTTCGTATTAACAATTTCAATTTTTTCAACTTTAGTGGTTATGTACTAATTTTTCTCTAGCCAATTGAATGTAAAGCTGCTGTTGCTTGGGAAGCAGGCAAACCATTGAGTATCGAGGATATCATAGTCGAAGCTCCAAAAGCTCATGAAGTTAGAATCAAAATCCACAGCACTGGTGTTTGTCACACAGATGCTTATACTTTAAGTGGACAAGATCCAGAAGGTGCCTTCCCCATCATTTTAGGACACGAAGGTGCGGGGATTGTCGAAAGTGTTGGCGAAGGAGTCACCAGTGTCAAACCAGGAGACTCAGTAATTGCATTGTACACTCCAGAATGTAAGGAATGTAAGTTTTGTAAGAGTGGTAAAACTAATTTGTGCGGTAAAATCAGAGCAACTCAAGGTAAGGGAGTCATGCCTGATGGTACAACTAGATTCAAAACCAAAGACGGTAAAGAATTGTTACATTTTATGGGATGTTCTACTTTTTCAGAGTATACTGTTGTTGCTGATATTTCTGTGGTTGCAGTTAATCCAAAGGCTGATTTTGAAAAAACTTGTTTATTAGGTTGTGGGATCACTACTGGTTACGGTGCAGCTACAATTACAGCCAATGTTCAAGAAGGTGACAATGTTGCTGTTTTTGGTGGTGGTTGTGTTGGTTTATCTGTTGTTCAAGGATGTAAAGAGAGAAAATGTAATAAGATTATTGTTATTGATGTAAATGATCTGAAAGAAGAATGGGCAAAGAAATTCGGAGCTACTGATTTCGTCAACCCAAAGAATTTGAAAGATGGTCAGACAATTGTTGATAAATTGATCGAAATGACCGATGGTGGTTGTGATTACACATTTGATGCTACTGGTAACGTCCAAGTCATGAGAGATGCTCTTGAAGCTTGCCATAAAGGTTGGGGTGAGTCCATTATCATTGGTGTTGCCGCTGCTGGTAAAGAAATCTCCACCAGACCATTTCAATTGGTCACTGGAAGAGTATGGAGAGGTGCTGCTTTTGGTGGTGTCAAAGGTAGAACACAATTACCCGGTATAGTAGAAGACTACATGAATGGAAAATTAAAGGTTGATGAGTTTATTACTCACAGACATGCATTGAAAGATATCAACACAGCCTTTGACGATATGCATAAAGGTGAATGTATCAGGGCAGTTGTCAACTACTGACTATCAAAAGAGTCAAAACTTTAATTTGAGACGATACATATCTATTATATATCTATAACTCCATTTCATCTTCCGAAAAGTCCACGTATTCTGCATCGTCTATTTCTTCAATATATTCGATATCGGAATCTTCAGACTCGTTTTCTTCTTGTTCAATATGTCCATTTGTCATTATTTCATGTTTCAAATCAACTTGTTCATATAATAAGTTTAGTCTGTTTTCCAATTCGTATAATTTGGGTAAAGTTTCTGATTTTTTGTACAATAATGAGTATAAATTTACCAATTTAACATTTAAATTGGGTAATGTTTTCAAGATGGATCCATGTATGATTAAAATCCATTTGATCCAGTATATCAATTGATCGAATTTGTTGAAATTTCTATATAATTTCTCTGATAGTTTGTCTAATAGGATGATTGATAGGTAAGGATCTAACCTCGATATAGTGTTTGATATGATATTTGAGTCCCGATTCAATAACACCGTTTCCAATAATGCAGAATCATTGTTTTTCAACGATTGAGATAATATGATCGTTAAAGACACCCCTGATTTTAAATCAGTCTTGTTTTTCTTTGAAACTTGTTGCTTGTTCATTATCAATTTATCCAATTTTTCGGCCAATGTTTCGCCTTCCTCTTCTTCATCTTCCAAATGGATCAAATTTGTTCCATCGGTGACAATAGTATGTCCTTCTGTGTACAATTTTGCCGACGCAACGTCGTGTCCATTTGATATGTGTTGATTGGCTTTCAAATCTGGTTTTGGTTTGTGAATTGTTCTATCTTGAGTTAGCATGAGGGTGTTTGCTTCTATCCAAGGTATGGAATCTATGTATGGTAACGATGAGTTTTCCAACCAGGTATAATATATTTTAATCTCATCTACAGCTATTGAATTAATGTTTAAATTGGAGTCAGAGGGACTTTTGATTTGAGATTCAGGTCTTGATAACTTCAAACTGCTATTAAATGATTTTGAAATTACTCCTTTTCTTTTCTTTTTTGATAATGTCGAAGATTGGGACTCGTTTAGTGGATTGTTAAATATTTCTATATTTCCCAATTCATTTATGATTACGATAATAGAGTTGTCCCCCTGTATTGAGAACTGTATAGTTGAAATATTCGATGAAGAAACAAAAACCGACTTGGTTTTAATTGAATCTAATTGGTATAAATTGATGAAACGATCGTTTTTGGCTGTGGAAAGAAAATATTCATTGTTTATCGGTATTATCGAACTGATGGGTTGAATATGTCCTGGAAATGTTCTGACAATTTGACCATTGGTAATGTCGTATAAGTATATCGAGTTTGCACCGAGTAATAAATAGATTTTCAGTTGGTATTTGACAGATTCAATACGATTCACACTCTGAATATTCTCTAATAAATCCGAAATCCGGAATCTTTTGATGATGGTATATGAAACCAAGTCCCATTCTATTATATTTCCTTCCAAATCACAACTCCAACCACTCCTTGTATATTCTGAATAATGGAAATCTAAAATTGCGATATTATCATTCGAGTTCAATTCGTATAGGATCTCATTTTGCAATGGAGAATACAAAAGAATTGACCCTTTTGTTAAACAAAGAGCCAACAACTTTAACTCATTCACATTTATCCAAGTGATGTTATTTACTCGTTGTGATTTATCTAGATTGAAAGATGTATTTAATGATGATTGTGCAGATAATTGTACGGACTGTACTTTGACTTGATGAGTGTCTAACGCAAGTATTACACTGGCCAAATTAGTATTACTAGGGTCGAACTTAGACGTTATAATTGGACCAGACATTTGATAATGATTGAAAAAGAAAAAAATTCGAGATGTGATTAAAGAGATGCAAAAAAAAAAATATACATTGAAATAATTTTGTACATCATTTCTTACGTTTCATATCTTGAGGGATGTTGATACCACCACGACTCACTCTGCGTTTCAAATTGGGTATTGATACAGCGCTTGATTTTCTACTCAATTCAGATTCATCGTTATCTTCCTCGTCTTCGAATAAGTGTGAGTTGCTTATAGGCTCCATTGTATCTTTGATCAATTTCTCATACTCCTCTTTAGACATTTCACCTCTGTTTTTTGTTACTTTTTTGAGCAACTCCTGTGAAATTTCATTGGTTGCTGGAGATATAGGCTTTTCTTCTGGAGAGTTTGGAATTTTCAAAGATTCTTGTTCCATGGAAAATAGCATCCCTTCAGCTATATTCAAGTTTCGACTTGGATCCAACCCTCGTTCCAGTATAGATTTCAATGAAGCTTGTCCAGTTGGGTCTTGAATTATTTCTGGTAACAATTCTCCGCATTTCAAAGCAGCAGCATCTTGAGATGAATATTCCATCTGGTGGGCTATTCTATTATGATTTAAAAAACCTTGGGCAGAGGAGAAATTGGTACGTTGACAAGCTGGACACTTTAATCGCACAACCACCCCATCTGTTCTTCTATATAGACACCCCAATGTAGAGTTTCTGGTACCTTGAGTCGAGGAAGTAACCGAAGGTCGAAGTGAGGAAGTCGTCGAACGAGTCCTATACCCAATGACGTGTCTCACACCAACTTCATGCTGCTCGGTATCTTCATGAACATTCTCTGATGTCGTTGTGGAAGTGGACATCAAAGGCTTTGCAGACGCGGGAATCTCCTTGAATTGATTATATGTTGCATTCAAGCTTTGATTTAAGATATTATAATACTTCATCGTGGACTCATTCAACTCATTGTCTCGTATATCATCAGGCAACTCTAAAAATTTCTTCAAGATCAACATTTGCCCTTTCATCTTATCCATTTCTTTCTCATTGATTTCCAATTCGTGATGTTTTAGACGTATCTCCAAATCGAGTTGTTGTGTTATTAGGTCTTTCAATTGTTCTTGTGACATGGTGGCTAATTTTGATCTCAACATGGTTTGGTCATTGTCCAGGGAATTATGTGGTAGTTTGATCGAGTCAGGCATGTCTAGATCAACATGGTGATCCAGTAAATCATCGATAGAGTTATGTTGCATAATACTAGTAAAGTTATTTTTCTAATTCAAATTGGAACTGATACAAATAGGTTGAGATATATGTAATTTACTTCGGAGGCCGAACAAGAATTAGTAACCGGTTCTATCAAGAGTTCGAAACATCACATCAATGATGTAGCTTCTTCCTTGCCTACTTCCTCTACTCATGGCTTCGCAGTGTGTCAACAGCGAAAACAACCCCAATTGTAGTAAATTTCAACCACAGCATTCAATCCACATTTAAACCTTTCACAAAAGACATACTATCTAAGCCGATTTGTGTGTGTAGAGGTTAATTGAATAGAGTGTTTAATAATGATCGTAAAAAGGATATTGACAGTGATAGGATAAAAAAATATTAACGCGTTTCATGTCACCACCATCGATTCCAATAGAGACAATAGCCAGGATATTCAAAGAGATATCATTCAAACATGAAGACACTCGAATTACAATGAGCACCTTGGAAGCATCAGCTGAATATATAAAGTTATTCATCAATGAGGCCATCATTCGATCGAATGAGGCCAGAATGGATGAAATGCAAGAGATTAATAAACCTTCGCCGATTCTTTCGAATAACCAACCGAAATTGCAATACCCAACGATGGAGACCATTGATGATTTGAATGAGGATTTCCCCGATGATGACGAAATCGACGATACTCCTACACAAGAAGACAAAATCGAATTGGATTCACGACACTTGAGCAAAATCGCAGGAATTTTAGTGTTGGATTTTTAAAAGTGACATCATGTATTAAAAAGACAACATATTCAGAAAACTTTTAATGAGGTATATTAATTACAGTCCAATATCCAACGTTGAAACTGTGTGTCATTTTTTTTAAAGACACCGGAAGAGTATCTGTGCTTAATTTCACGTACAATGGTATCTGAGTCTCATCCTTTGTCCTCATTAAAATAGGTATAGAATACCAGTTGGCGCCAGAATCAATATACTTGTCTAGATTCTCCTCAATATCATCATAAGAGACAGTCTCATACATGGTATCACCTTTTCGTAGAATCATTTCTGATTTCGCTACTCGATTTTTAAGGGTCAAATAAGCAGTGGGTATAGACTTAATAAAAGAATTTGTCTGGATCTTTGTCTCATTGTGTCCTATTCGAAAATCTACTTTTGGCAAAATAAACTTTTGCAATGTGGAGAGATTCACATTTACATTTGTAGATAATGGGTTGATGAAATGTAATAAAAATACATAATCAGTCATTTTCGTCATTGAGATATTTGGCAAATACTCCACTGCATTGAATTTAATATCGAATTTGAACACTGTAGGTTGAGATATTACTGGATTTAAAAGTATTTGAGTACAATCTAAGCATTGATGCGATCGTTTCATTGTCAATTTTTTCCCAATTGGATAAGACTTGATTTCAAACTGGTCTACCCCAAGTGATTTCTTCACCGATTTATCATCCAACTTACTCAATTTGAGGTTCAACTTCATCCTTTGTGACATTTCTTTATCTTCAAGGTCTAATTTTCCTAGATTTTCAAAAATTTCATCACATTTGGAATTAAATGGATCGCCTTTCATCTCATCGTTAATGATTGAATGTAATGATTTAGGTTTCGTTACAATACCAGTTTTGTATGAATAGGTACAGAATAGACAGTGGAAATCAAATGATTTGCCTTTCAAATTCTGGTTCTCGTCATTATGATCATTGACTTTAATGGACAAGTTGGTTGTGCATTGCGGACAGACGAAACAATTCTTAACACATCGTATCACATTGTCAAATTCTTTCTTCAGGTAGTCGAAAAGACAATTGGAGCAGTATTTTTGAACAATCCTGTATTTCGTTTGATATTTCGATTTGGGCACCTGGCAAAATGGACAAAAGAAACAGTCTGAGATTGGAAATAGTACGTCTTGATCAAACGACAGTGAGTCTACGTTCGTTGTGGAAGAACAATAAATCAGTGAGCCATTGTGTATTTTTGACATGAATCCATTCTTGAAAATTCAAGCGCGTTGTATTTTTGAAAACTAAACTCCATAAAAGAAAATCGACATATGTAAGGAAATGTCCAACATTCAGCGTAGAAATAAATTTACACTTGTAACTGTAAACGAATGCAATAGGGGTTCGTAGTATTATCCACTTTAAAATCTAAATTGATGGCTCATCCTGTCAATTATGTTGTACTTAAAAATCATCATTTCAACATTGAATACTAGCAAAGTCTAAGGTTGCAATTTGCAACTATAACGGTTATGAGATGGTATTTAAATTAATTCGACATGGCACATTTATTTTTCCATATTTTCCACTGTTTGATTCCTTCTATTGTTTCAAAAACGTGCGTTAGCTTTGTGGCCGTTGCATGATAGTTAAACAATAAGTTGTAAAATTCTAAACTTTGAAAAGTGTGGGAACAATTTCACGATAGAGAACGTGTATAAACAGCATCTCACATTGAACATTTGTATAAATATCAACTAGATCCAGACAAATCATGTCTACCAACAAACTAATAATGTTGCAACTTTTGACATACATAACCCTCATTTATTCGCAATACGTTCTTGCTGCGTCCTCAGTCACATTACCAAAATTGACTAGTTCAGACAAGTATTTTGCTCAAAGTGATCCAAATGTTCCTATTTCTCAAGTCAATGACTCGGTCAATTTTGGTCTCCAGAGTCAATACTCATGGCAAGACGTGGTGGACGACCTCGACGATTCACATAAACTATTCTATGTCCAACGTCACTCTGAAGGATGGCATCAGGTTGCTCAACAGGTTTTGGGAATCTCTCAAATCGATTGGGATTGCTATTGGCAAGAACAAAGTGGAGACAAGGGCATTGTGTGGGCCGATGCAGAATTGACTCCAAAGGGAATTCAACAATCTAAAGATTTATCCAATCAGATTGAAGATACCAAAAATTTGCCATGGCCAACCAAATGGATAGTGAGTCCACTCCGTCGTACTTTACAAACTTGGAATTTTACATGGTCAAATTTGAAACACGACCAAGCTGAAATTAAAGAATATGCAAGAGAAACTTATGGTATCCAGACTGAATCTCAACGTCATCCAAAATCATACATCGAGGCTAGCTATCCTGGCTTTGTATTTGAGGCTAATTTCTCAGAAAATGATAATTTATGGTCAGCCAAATACAGAGAACCAGGACAACATAGAAAATATCGTGCTGCTAAATTGATCAACCAAATATTTGATGAAAATCCAGATAATAAAGTGATTAGTTTGGTCTCTCATTCTGGTTTGATTGGTTCAATTTTGGATGTCGTTGGTCATAGATCCTATCCAATTGAAAACGGTAAAATCTTGCCAATTATAATTCATCAAAAGCCACATGCAACTGACGATTATAATTTGGATAAACCATATAAAACATTTAAAGACGTTTGTCCAAATCCACCAACAACCATTTCAGGAGTTTCATCTTATACAACTCCGACTTACACAAAATAAGAATAATGAACAATGAAAAATGTAATTTAGTTTAAGATTTTACAACTAAACTTTTTTTGATATGTAAAAAATTGCAGTTTAAAATGTGTTAACAAATATAACGTGAATTAACAATGTTTATATTATGGGAATGGTGAACGTCTCTAGTAGTAAATGAACTATTTCATTTATCACAGTGGGTCTAAAAATCAACTAGCTCCGATGAAAGGTTGCGAAAAAAATTTGCAGCCGTGTCGTCAAAACATTTACCTGTTTTTTTTTCAACTTTTCTTGTTACTTCCCTTATAATGCTCACATTGATATATAAGATGAGGTCAAATGAATACTTAGACTATCATGCTTGCTCTTCTTTTGTTTATATCCTTTGTATACCCTTATGTATACTTGCCAAAGTTTACTTCAAGTACGAAATTTTTCAACCTTGACAAGATCAATAATGATGATTTTGGATTGCGCCAGAAATACACATGGTATGACATTATACCATACTTAAATGCCAATACTAAGTTGTTTTTCATCCAACGACACGGACAAGCAGTGAATAACATTGCACAGAAAGGGTTTTCCGAGGCAGAGTTCAAATGCTATTATCAGACTTTGGAGAATGATCTGGGCTTATTAGACGCTCAATTGACCAAGCGTGGTGAGTTAGAAGTAAAAAAGCTAGTGTTGAGGATAAAAAATTTGGGCTTTTTACCGGACAAATTCTATGTTAGTCCTTTGTACAGAGCTATACAAACATGGCAATTGACTTGGCTCTCATTGACAGATCTTTATCCCACAGTTAAAGAAAAATTGAGAGAGACTACCGGAATAAACGTATCTTCAAAACGACAAAACAAACTGAAAATTAAATCACAATTTCCTGAAATTGACATGAAATTTGAGCCAACATTTACTGAAGTTGATAATACATGGAGAAGTTATAGAAAAGAAACCAAGAGAATGAGGAATTTGAGAGCCGCAAGACTAATGAATGAAATATTTAGCGATTCCAAAGATATGAAAATCATAAGCTTAGTTACTCATGCAGGGTTGATAAATTCTATATTGCATGTTGTCAATCATGAAAAGATTACTTTGAGAACTGGAGAAATAGTCGCAGTGATTGTAAAGAGACATAAATATGACAAGGTGAAATACATATCGGATAGAGATTTAAAGTGGGAATATTTCAAACAAATTTGCCCTGAATATCCTGAATATCTACCACCACCAAATCCAAAATTATATAATACTAATTGAAGTTTTGACAAAGTTCATATCCAGTTCAAAGTTGATATCTTATCTTAGATCAATAGTGCCAAATATAAAACACTAATGATAGATTTAAAAGAAGTCGAATAAATGTTGTGATATATATTTTTACAAAGTTCTTCTCTTAACTTATCTCAGTTTAAGCATTTGAAGCAATTGCTGTTTTGATAGCTTGTGGATTTGCACCAATGACTTTTTGGATAACTTCACCGTTTTTGAATAATAAAAATGTTGGCATTGAACTTATTTCGTATTTTTGAGCAACATCACCAACTTCATCGACATCAACTTTTAAGAATTTGACTTGAGTGTATTCTTTACTAAATTTTTCCAATAATGGAGCAATCATTTTACATGGACCACACCAAGTGGCAAAAAAATCAACAACGACTAAACCGTCAAATTTCAAAGCTTCTTCAAATTCAGATGAGGATGTAACTGCTTGAACCATTATGTATAGATATGTATTTGTGTGTTTGTGAATTGAAGGGTTGGAATAAAATTAAGTGTTGAATAAATTTGATAGGAAAAATGTGGTTCATTTATATAACAATCAAATTGATAGAAAATAATAGAAGGTCGTGTACTTTTGCAATGCATTTATTAGTAAGAGTGGTCTTTTTTTTCCATTGCTTTGTAATGGTATTGACCGCTAGCAGCATCACTAATGATGTGTTTCAAACCTGATTACAAACAATCGGCTATAAGACTCCATTACTAATGAGGATATATAAATATGTCATATATCATCATTTTCCAAGATATTATGAGAAGATATCATTCAAGAATGTTCACTTCCTCATTTGGAATTGCTGCAAAATAGTTTTGCACGTGCCAAATGTAGCATTTCGACTATCATAATCTTAACGTACAAGTCACCAGTTTCCAAACAAATCTGACATAAATAACCCCAACTCTCATTACTAAACCACACTCGCTAATTACAAACAAATGTACTTACTCAATCTCTCGAGCTTTGCTTCTATAACTTTCAAAGTCAGATGAACTAAGTTCTGTTGGTAAATTAAAATCATGTCCTTGGTCATATTTATGAATAATTCTTGCAAATAAATTCTTCTTTGTTGTTTCATAATCTTGAACCATGATGTCAAAAGTAGAGTTTGCTGAGTCACAGGATTTATCAACGTCGTTTTCAATTTTGCAAAATTCATAGATAAACTTATGAGCTGATGAAATATTGTTAGGTAGTTGATATTCAGTTAAAATCTCATTGCTAGACCCATTAGTAACACCAATTGGACCAACACCGTGAATATAATCCATATTTTTTTCTTGGTGTTCGAAAAATTCCAATAAGTGCCCCTTGTCCAACTCTTCATCATTTTCAATTTGATTATACGATGTAAATTTTTCAAGCAAGTCATTCTCCCAATTGAGATTATACTTTATATTGTTGAATAGCTGTCCAAAATTGAACAAGTTCAAATATATCTCATTTTCGTTGTAAACAATCTGTACCTCGGGTAATACATGAATCCATTTACATATCAATTCTCCATCTTTGATATTTTCTTTTATAGAACGTCTCAAGTTTAAGTTCATTAATTGATAACTTCCCTTAGTGGGTTTAAATCCATATGTTTTGTAAAAATAAACTATTTCATCTTGAGGTGAATAACTAATTGTCAATTCAAACTTTTCATTAAAATTTAGTATTTTTTTGGTGTTTAATTTCAAAACAATATCTTCATTTGAGTTTAAATCAATATCAAAATGTGAATTATTGTCATGTTCATGATTGACAAAATCTAACATTGGAACCAATGTTATGTCAATTGAATAATCGCCCTCTTCGTTCTCTGTTCCTAGTTTATGTGGAATTTCTAAAATTCTACTTCTCACCGCTTGATAGATTTGATAGTATGTTGTAAATTTAAGTTCCACCGCGTAATTCTCTCTCATATTTTGATTTATGCTCTCCCATTCTTGATGGATTTGTTTTGCAACTTGCTGATATTCCACCACCCATGCATCACTATTGTCTGAAATCTCAAATGGATATGAAATTGTTTCTGTAGTAGATAGTATATTCAAATAAAGCTGGAACTCATCATTAAGTTCGATATTATGTTTGATTTTGTATAATTCAATAATCTTGAACGCAATGAAATATGATATGATTATATGGGTCTCATTACTTGGTTGAATAAGTTTTAACACTTCAACCATTATCTCAGCTTCAATACTTCCTTTTAACAGCTTAAACCTATTTAATACCTCCAATAGAGTAGTAATGTTGTAAGTTGAAGATTTCGGTATTCGGATAAGTTCAATCTCATCAACAGTACTGTCTGATTCATTAGGATTGAAAAAGAGCCCCATTCCACCTAATGAACTGGATTCAATCGTCAATCTCTCATGTATTTTTATCTTTCTAGAATTGATCCAAGGCTGAAATTTATTCATTGATTCGCCGACTCGTCTGCATATAAATGAAGAAAACAGTTTGAAACCAAAAAAAAAAAAATTACATCAATAGATATCCATAATGGCTTGGGACGATGAAGATTTCGAAATACCTACAAACAATAAAGGCCCTACTTCATGGGAAGACGAAGAAGACGACGATGATCCAGTTTTAGACTCTTGGGACGTTGATCCAGAAGAAGAAGCTAACAAACAAAAGAAATTGAAACAGGAAGAGGAAGCTAAGAAATTACAATTGAAAAAACAACAAGAAGAGGCAAAGAGGAAAAAGCAGGAGAAAAATGATGAGTTTGATCAATTAGATGAATTGTCTAAAAAAGAATTATTGAAAAAAGCCGAATTGAATGCCGACTTGAATAATGCTGCTGATTTATTTGGTGGATTGGGTGTTGCTGAAGACGAGGAGGATTTTGACATAAATCAACATCCTAGAGAAAGAGCAGCCCAAGCGAAAAAAAACGAAGCTGCTGCAATAAGAAGAGCCCCATTGACAATAGATACTCCTTTGGAAGAGCATCCATTATTTCAACCAACAAATAAATCAGAGTACGAAAGATTGAGAAAAACTTTGGGTACTACTTTAACTCAATTAAATGAAGACAGCTCTTTATTATACGCTAGCTCATTAGCTATTGATTTAATTAGAGACTTAACCCAACCTTTATCGGTTGAAAATTTGAGAAAAGTCATATCCACCTTGAATGTAGTCATCAAAGATAAAGAAAGACAAGAAAGAATGAATAGATTGAAAAAAGCCGGAGGTACTGCCACAGGTGGTGCCGGAAAAAAGAAGGCCAAACCTGCTGCTAAACCTAATGTAGGTGGCTTTAAAAAGGATGCGTTTGATGATATGGATGACGGCTTTGATGATTTGGATGACGATGATTTCATGTAAGTATTAAATTCGCTCGGAGATTTTCTAATTGTGGAATGTTATAGAAATTATTTAGTCAATCAATTTTGAATCCATACTTGCTGTCGCACTTGAATATTTACTATACTCTAGATGATCAAAGTTTGATTTCTTCAATTGATTTTGTGTGTTTTGCGGGTAAATATTGTCAAATATGACATCGTCGTCTGAGGAAAACATTTTGTAGGAACTTGCATTATTTTTTTGATTATTGATCCAACTGTTTACAAAATGTGAACTCTTGAAAGCTCCCTTTGGGGCAAGAATCGGTGCTTCGCTTGTAGAATGAGAGTAGAAAATTGTGCTATTTTCAATTTCTAAAGTTATATCGTCTGGCTCAATAACTGGGTCTTCAATAACCGATATTGAACTAGCGTGCTTGCGAGGCGAATTGTGAATAAAATCAATTTGCGACAGTGATTTTGAAGTAACCTTAATATTATTGGGTGAAGTTGACGATCTTGGTTTAAATGAAACTGTATTAATTTTTTTCTTCAACGTTATATCGTCTAGATTATTGACTGGAGCATCAGCAATCGTTTCTGAACCAGTGTGCTTGCAAGGCGAAACATTGTTATTATTGATTTGCCATTTTGACTTCAAAGTAGACTTGAGATCACGGGGAATAATTGACAGTCTTGGTGTAAGCGGACTAAAATCGCTAATTGGTTCCGCTATAGGATACTGACGCTGGTTGATTGGCATTGATTCCGATTCAGTTTCAATTAGCAGACACATATCGTCCTTCATGTCATAAACTTTATCATAATCAATTTCTTGACAGTGACTTTTGTCTTTGAGAGAACCTTTTTGATCTAATAATGGGACGTAAGTAAATACTCGATCGTTATTTTCATTTACCTTCACATCTATCCAATTCAATGCATGTTGTAAAATTTCCCTGACAACTTTAGAATCGATTAAGCGGCTCTTCAAGTCGTATCTCAAAAGATGGTTTTCAGCTGCTGAAAATGAAGCTTTGAAATACAATTTAGTATCGTTCTCGTGAGTTTTAGCTGTAACCAGTGGTACTTTTTTTTGCTTCCAATAATCGTTTTGCATTTTCAACGTATCATCAGGATGACGAGCAAGATCTGATTCTAGTATACAATTATCTTCAATACTATCACTCAGTTTTGTTCTCAACTTAGATGTTTCATCATGCAACTGATTAACTATTTCCATCACAGGATTTGTATTCATAATTGATTCTGTACTTTTGAGCGAGCTCAGATTCCTCAACCTTTTTTCACAGTACAACTTTCTTGTTGGAGTCGCGTCAAACTCATTGTGGTCATCCAGCAAAGATTTTTGGCTTGATTTCAAGAATCGTGAATCATTTGGCATATTATCAGCATCGACATCGCTTAAACTTACAGTCTTTTCAATCAGACCATTTCTACCATTTCCGTTCCTTATTGTATTTCTATAAACATTCCGATGTTGATTTTCTTTATCTTCATGAGCATATTGCAAAGGCGTTTTCTTGTTTGGCTTCACTCTTTTCTGTCTTTTACTTCTAGTCTCAATAGGCGTTGAGGTTTCGACAAAATTACATGACTCGTTCATACTTCGATTACGTTTAAATATAAAATTCAACTCATTTCGTGGAACTAATTTACTATTGGGTTTCCCCATTTCTAAAAATGTCAGTATCTATTAAAGAAAACTCACGGCGACAAAGCACAATATCTCATGTAAAAAATCAATAATACACTAGTCGCATTTCAGTAATAGCTTACTTTCATAATCTTTCTTCATAGCTATGTATAACTTGCAATTTGACTCTCCATAGGAACGAATTGATATCGTAAGGTTGGTTGTAACAATACAATTAGCGAGAAGGAAAAAAATACTTTAAGATCAACATTTCAAATGACAGATAACAATATAATCATACCTTCCACCACATTGTCTAAACTCACCGTTAATGATGTTTCCAAAAGTGGTTTTGGCTACAATCCATCTATTGGCACACAATCAAACTCAATCACAGCGGAAACATCCAACATCTTGATAAATAAAAAATCAATAATTCTATCATCATCAACAATACCCATATATGAAAAACAACACATAATTAATAGTAAAAAACAGAATAGCGATATCAACTCAAGCAGTCTATTGTATCTTTTTTCAGAAATAATTCAATGGCAGTTCAAACTATCTAAAAATATCAGTGATCTAGAAAATAGATTGAATGGGTTGGGATACAAAATTGGTTATAGATTGATTGAAATGATCAAAGTAAAAGACGGATTCAAAGTATTGAAGAGGGATATCAAAATTATAGAGATCTTACAATTTATTCATGGACCATTCTGGAGATTTATTTTTGGAAAACAAGCTAGTGAACTAGAGAAATCACAAAACAACAACGATGAGTATATGATAATCGATAACCTACCAATTTTAAACAAGTTTATAAGTGTGCCTAAAGATTATGGAGATTTGAATTGTTGTGCGTTTCTAGCTGGAGTAATAGAAGGCGCATTAGACATCAGTGGGTTCAATTGCAATGTCACCGCTCACACATCTGCAACAGATTCGAATCCACTAAGAACGATCTTTTTGATTAAATTCCATGAAAATGTAATGTTTAGAGAAAATATAAGATCTTGAAACAATTTTTTTTCTTCCATTTCTCTTTCCCAACATTGATTTTTCACCACCATGGGTATCACAATACGTCAAGCTACAATCAATGATATACAAGCAATGCAGAATGCAAATTTGCACAATTTACCCGAGAATTATCAATTGAAATATTATATGTATCATATATTGTCATGGCCCCAAGCCTCATTTGTTGCAACCACTTTTGATGAAATTGTAAATATAAATGATGAAGAGATCGACTACATAGATTACAACCAGATAGATCCAAAAGGTGACGTAGCATATATAAATAAAGGTGAGAAGATAATAGGGTATGTGTTGGGGAAAATGGAGGATGATCCTGATGCAAAGGACAAAGTTCCTCACGGTCATATCACTTCATTATCAGTCATGAGAACATATCGTAGGATGGGAATAGCAGAGAAACTAATGAGACAGTCTTTATATGCCATGTGTGAGCTGTTCAATGCTAAATATGTCAGTCTACACGTTCGGAAATCAAATAGAGCCGCATTGCATTTATACAGAGATTCATTACAATTCAAAGTCGAATCAATTGAAAAATCATACTATCAAGATGGCGAGGATGCTTATGCAATGAGATTGGAGTTGGATTTAGATCAATTGTTACCTTCGAAAGCGCAAAAAAACGAATTTGAAGATGATTTAGAACAAGATTTAATATAGATTAAAACATTTCCTTGACTTCAATATCTCTCTTTCATTCTACTTGCGACTGTTCTCAAATTACCGTACACTTTTCCAGGTGGAGAACCTAAAATTAACGACACTACCGCTTCTCTAGCCATTCTTATGTGGGTGAAACCTCCTAAAATATGAATTTTTGAGTCTGCCAATACAATCCTTGTTCTTGTTGCATTTTCAATGGCGAATTTGGTTTTCCCATCCTTACCCGCAATTCTACCAATCGCTCTGCTCAAATGGTCTCCTTGCAATGTTTTCACATCTTTAATTTCAAATGTTTCTATGTATAAATCATCCAATCTTAGTAAAGCTATTGCATCATCGATATCGAACCCTAATGTGAATGCTTTGATGAAGTCAGCACCTTTTTGCAATGCACCAACATCAGTAGTGAACTTGTTGGTTCTTAATTCGACAGTCTTGGTTTTGAGATTCATTCTAACTTGTAACTTCAAATGATCTACCAATGGGGGGTATATTTTGGTCCACACGTTTTTCAACGGTGTCATTCTATGAGGTGGAACCGGTATTTTTCTAGATTCTAATTTGACTTTCATTTTCGATTCGGATTGTTGGAGAAATTTGGGTTTACCTGATTCATCAAGTAACACTTCTCCATCTGGTTGCAATTGTATTGCTTGTTCAGTTGGGATATTATTTGTGTCGATCAACATCTCCTCCTCCTCGTCATTTATATCTTTTTGTAAATTGTCATTCTGTATTTCGTCATTGTTATTTATTATATCATCTTTTGATTTCCTTATTGCTGTTGGTGCTGCCATTTTGATAGTTTATAGATAAACATTTTTTTTTACCTCTTCTCAAATTTTTAGTATAACAGAGATAATGTATTGGTGCATGGAGTTTTACTCTTATATAAATCATGAGTAAAATATGTATTAGGGTATGAAACATAGAACTCTATTTAGGGTGTAGTTGATATCTGTTTCAGTATAATATTTAATCTAATTGTTTCATTATCAATTTTGTACATTAATTCGTAAGGTGAAAGATAGACATCATCATTTTTCTTTTTTGAGGATGGTGAAGATGATGATGGTTTCGAAGGCTGTTCTGAATTCTGGATCCACTTTGCAAACTTGATCAGTTGAAATTTGGGATGATTCTTGGTCAAAAATTTTTCATTATACTTACCGATTTCCTTGATTTGAAAGATTTTATTACTGCTATTGTATTGAATTTGGTAAACTTTGGCTAGAAAGCTGTGTTGAGTTAATGATTTTCCATTAATAACCAAGCCATAATACTTATGAGCACTTGACTCTGTGTTTTTCTTTTCAAACTCAATAAGATCGGCGGCTTCAATGAGTTTGAACTGTAATTTCAATGACTGTAAAAGGTCCACTTTGTTTGAACTCATGTTCAAAGTTCTTATTTGATTGTCCGAGTCTATGATTAACATATGGTCGCAAATGTTATTTATCACGATCGGTATGATGTTTATAATTTTACCTGAAGGGATGTCTAGATCAATCTCCTGAGACGTGAGTTCTTTCCCGTCTTCTTTAGATACAACGGTTATCTTTTTAACAGGTGAGTCATCAAGGGAGTTCAAGTAGGTTGTATAATTTGTTTGATCAAAAATGTCATTTGTGTCATAGTCGGAGTCTTTATAATCGGATATTGTAGGTTCAGGACTAAAGGTTTCGTCGGTGATATTTGCCTGGTGTTGGGAATTTTGTTGCAATTCCTGTTCTTGCTCGTCTACAATGACTGTGGTTGCATCAGAATCATTAGTGATTGCACGCTCTAGTACGTCGTCAATGTCAAGATTCGAATCGTTCAAAGCTGGTCTCAAATTGGGAGAGTCATTATTAAAAAACTGAGAAATGAACGTGTTGGAATTAGTCGGTTTTTCATTGACTTTTTGTGGAGAATTATTCAAACTTTTGGAGTGTTGAGACGAATTGGTTTGATCATCAAAGATGAATTCGTCACAATCGTTGTTAAATAGGCTTTTAAAATCGTTGCTTTCGTTTAAGTGTAAATCTTCTATCTTTGAGCTTGGCATTTTAAGCAATTGGAGTATTTCTTTCATGGAATTTGATAGTTGTTGCTTGGATTTTTTAATCATTGTAAGATCAACATCGGGTAGGGTACAATCTTGGTTAGTTTCCGATGCTTCTTCATCGACATTAGACTCCTTTTTTAATCTCCTATTCTCATACTCGAGTAGTTTGATCCTTTTCTCTTGTTTCTCATTCAAATGCTTCAAGGATTTGATTTCACTGGTAAGGTGTAGAATTTTATACTTCATCTCGTTCTTTTCTATGTTATTTACAATTTTAAATCGCTCTAGATTAGTAAACTCTGAGGTTAGGTAGTTGATCACACCTGGCAATGTATACATTGGTTCAGGCTCTGAAGTAAAATTTTGATTATGCTCATTGTTGTTGTTACTATTATTATTGTTTAATTGCCATTGAGTAGCGGTATTTGAGGTTCCCTTATTACTGTTATTATTATTGTTGAATCGTGAAGGAGGCATTATGATATGATTTGTACACTATTGAACGATTAAAACATTGATTGAATCAATATAAGAAAAAAAAATATTAATATTAATTATGTTGATTTTCTGTTGATTCTTTAAACATTAACTAATGGAAGACAAATAATGAACAAAGACAAAACAGGGAATAGAATAGGTTGTACGAGGTTAATTGTTATTTGGTAAATGCATCTATTTTTTGTCACCACAGACCCAATCATTTAAACCGTGTCTATTTCTAGCGATTTCAATGGCGTAGAATTGGATTCTAACGGCAAACATTGTGGTATCTTGACCATACTCATCAGTAGAATTCAATCTTAACAAAGTTCCAAAGTTGTAATCTTCAATATCTTTAAATTTTTCACAAAATTCTCTCCATCTAGTTTTACCTTGTGGCGATTTCATTTCTTCTTCCTTTATGCTTTTGCATTTCTCAACATCTTTAAATTCGGGAAAATCCTCTAGTAATTGTGTATAAATGTCTTCATCATATTTGGTTAATTTCAATTTTGAACCAGGGATTTTTTCTAATAATGACCAGTAAGTTTCTGCTTGTTGGACTGCTTTCACAGCAAATTGCATTTCTATTTCTTCCAAATTATCTGCTGTTTCTGCTTGAAATTGTGACATGGTGGATGATTGTAGTTTGTTTGAGTTATTCTCTAAGTTGTGTTAGGTGATGGCTAGATATATTTTTTTTCTTTTACTTTTCGTTTGTTGCAACAGAAAAATTACTGCAAAACAAGATAAACTTCTAGAATCTTCACTTGGTTCTATTGGTCATTGAGTATATACTTCGCCTCACGTATCCCGCTGTTGTATGCACCATGAACGCATCCAGCACCATCACTTATGGTGTGTTCCCCTGCGAATCTAATGTACTTTTCACTCAAACCGATGTTAGGACCATCTACTTCGCCCGATAACTGAATGATCAACTCTGTTGGATCATCATTGGTATGTAAAGCAGTATAAGATCCTTTGATGTACTCATTTTGAGTCCAGCGTGTAGTTATGACATTGATGGGATCTTGCATTTTGGTGATCGCCAATTTCGATAGCATTGGTTTGTAATACTTCCACACATTCTCCTTTGTTGTGGATTCCAAGTATTCAGTCAATGGCGATTGAGTCAAAATCACCAAGCTACCTTGATTTAAATTATGTACTCTTGAAAAATTCACCGCGAATACAGGATATGTAAATGATAAAGGTGGTGTATCGGTTAATGTAGATGCTGACGTCTCCATATGATCGGGGATAATTTCGAATCGATCTTGTGTATTGTCCCACCATATTGAATCGAACTCGAATACGACTTTACCCAAGGCTCCAAAATGAATAGAATTGAACGCTTTTGTAATATTAGCAGGTAATTGTGGATACCAACTAATTGACTCATCTTGTAATTTGGACAATGGAACGGTAATTATAAGATAATCACATTCAATCCTATATGACCTAGTCTGTACTAAACACCTTTTTTTGCCATTTGGATTGGTTCGGTGTATTTTCACAACTGGTTCATTCAATTTTACCTGCGAATCGGGGACTTTGGAAATTGCCAATTTCAATAAATTTTCACTGTATGTTTGTTTGTTCAATAAATTTCGACCTTGATGATCCATAATTGAGTATTTTGCACTAATATCATCCCATGAAATTCCAAACCATAACTCCATGTATCTAATCATTCTAACGACGAGATCCTTTTGCATTGGAGATAAGAATTTGTCATATTGCGAGACAAAGTTCATCGATATTTCTCTCAATGACACATCTTTCACATCTAAATTTTGATGATAGTATAATTCAATAAACTTTTCTAAATCTTCAATGACCCGATTCAATTTTGAGTCAACAATATCCAAATGCCCACTTGAAGAATAAACACTGATGTCTTTATCATCGTAATAAGTGTGGGAATCCACATCCAATTGATTCTCACTAATTAAATCATTCAATGTTTGATTATTCAACGAGTCGTGAAACCAACTAGCACCCAAATCATAACGAATCCCGAGTTTTGACTGTGAAATCTCAGTAGAATACAACCTACCACCCAATCGATCTTGAGCTTCTATTAATAAAATCTCCTCTGATGGAATTTCCAGTTGCAAAACGTCAAAAGCTTTCAACCCAGCAATACCACCGCCTACAATGACTACTTTTTTCGAAAACTGATTCATTAAGGAACGATAGAAAATAGGAAAAAAAGTTAGGTATACATTTATTTTTTTACAACCCCAATGATTTCTTAACGTGATTTCTTATCTGTTGATCGTATTCCTCTCGATTGTCCCTCCATAATTTACAAGCATCGATATTTGCACCACTTTCCGGATTAGGCTCAGCCAACATCGATATAACACTAAGCAAGATCTTCTCAATCGATTGTACTGGAGACCATCGTTCCTCTGGTCTTTCATATTGATTTGGATCTTCTCCTGGTGGATGTAAGATCGATATGCACACATTTCCATCAGCATAGATATTAGGGTGTAACAATGGAGGGTTGAATTTCAAACTCGGTGGAGACAATGGATAATCCTTGGGAAAGGTCAATATTGCTGGAAACACTCCATTCTCATATGGGGTATCTACTGGTCCTTCCAATAGACATTCCCATTTGTACAAATTGTCTTCTGAAATTGGACCTGCCAATATACCCGGAGGACTGTCTTTGGACAACTGTTGATACTCTTTAAGTAATCGTTTCTGTGCTGTGGATCTAGAAGGAGGCATAACGTGATTTGGAAAAAAGTTGACAGATCAACAAGAACGACCACAACACAAATTCGGATTTTGAAATTTTTCTCGCTAAATTTGTAAATCTATAATAACAATAATTTTTTCATTTCTTCCTTTATCATGCCTTCGTTCGTCGCCAAAGTTAAAAATGTCCTTAGTGGTGACTCAATTGTATTAGTCCCCTCAAAGACTAATCAATTTCCTCCACCGGAAAGATTGTTGACGTTGTCGAATGTGAAACCAATCGACGAGTTTCAATCGAAGGAGTACGTTAGAAATTTATTGATTGGGAAAGAGATCAGGTTCACCGTAGAAAATAAGGTGAATAATAGAGAATTTGGTGATGTATCAAGCCCTATCTTTGAGTCATTGATTGAATATTTATTACAAGAAGGTATTGTGAAATTGAGAGACAACTCACACGATCAAAATGAGGAACTTGTAAAATTGAAACAAATTGAGAATAATTCAAAAAATAAGGAATTAGGATTATGGAATGATGAAAAAAAGGGTAAATATTCCAATGGATCATTGACCGAGGAAATCATTGTGGAATCACAAACTAGTCCAATTAGATTAATTGTTGACAAGGTCATAAATGGTGATAGGATTGTCGGTACCTTAGTCGATGGAGTGAAGTACATACAGTCTACATTTTTATTAGCTGGTCTCAAGTGTCCTAGAACAGATGACACTTCTTCAATTGCACAAAATGTGGCTCAACAGGCAAAGAAATTTGTCGAGGATAAATTATTAACTACAAAGGTTGAATTGACGACGACGATAATTGGAGAGAACCAATCTGGGTTACCTTTGGTATTAATCAACCATCCATCAGGTAATAACATCGTTGAAAAAGAGTTGGAGTTGGGCTATGGTGAGATTGTGGATTGGCAATCTTCATTAATTGGTTCAAAAATGATGTCTCAGTTGAGAAAAGCTGAACAAACTGCAAAAGGCTTGGGCAGAGGGATACTTGGATCTGAGACTGCCGTGAATAAACCAGTATCAACCATTAAAGGATTGAAACCAGGGATGACAATTGAAAATGTCTCCATTGGTAAAGTGATTTCCGCCGACACATTGATAATAAGATTAAAGGATGATAAGGAGTATACTGTACAGTTGGCCAGTGTAAGAGCCCCAAAACCCAATGATACTACCCTAACCACAGATCATCAACTCCAACAGGCTATAGTCGCAACCTCAAAAGAGTTAGTTAGACAGCAAATTATTGCCAAAACTGGTACTGTATATATAGACGCATTCAGATCAGAGAATAAGGATTTGAATTTAGAGTCTCGTTTCTTGATCTCATTCAAGTACAATAATGGTAAGGAAGATTTGTCAGAATATTTGGTAAAGAATGGATTGGCAACGGTTATAAAACACAATAAAGCCACCTCTAGTGAAAGATCAATAAACTGGGATAAATTGATTGAGCTTGAAGATGTTGCTAAAAATAATAAAAAAGGAATCTATGGTGATTTGAATAAATTAATTATTGTGGGTTCCAGAATCATTGATGCGTCGGAAAATTTAACTAAATCAAAAACATTCTTCAACGGTTTCAAACAGAAAGGTAGAATCTCAGGTTATCATGTCGACTTCATACCAAATGCAACTAGGTTCAAATTATTCAATCCTAAGGAAGGTACAAAATTGACCTTGATATTAGGAGGGTTATCCAACGCCAAATCTGATCAATCTGAAGAAGCAACTGCATTGATGAATAAGAAATACCTACAAAAGAACATCGAGTTTGAAATCTATGATATGGACAAATTAGGTGGATTTATTGGAAACATATTTATGAATTCAAATAGTTTACAACCGATCCAAGTCGGTTTGGTAGAAAGTGGACTTGCTAAATTACACGATTATGCTATAAATTCCAATCCTTTCGCTAATGAGTTGATTACAGCTGAGGATAGTGCAAAAGAAAGTCATAAAGGATTATGGAAAAATTACGACCCAAGTCAATTACAAAATGCCACAAATGAAAATCAATTAAACCAACTCAATTTGGAGACTCAAAAGCCTGAATTTTTTGATATCGAAGTGGTTGATATAAACCAAAATGGAGTGATATCATTCCACAAGTTAGATACAAAAACCCAACAATCATTTAAAATTTTTAAACTGTCATTTCAAGAATTCCATAAAAAACCGGTGTCAGCCACCATTAATTCCGACTCACCATACAATTTAACCAAATTACCAAAGAAAAATGACCTTGTCAGTGCCAAATTCAACGAGGACGGAAAATATTATCGTGCTAAGGTATTAAACTATGATAAAACTACCTCGAAATTCGAAGTTAAACATTTGGATTTTGGTAACATTGACAAGGTGAATATCAAATCATTGAGAGCATTGCCAGAGAGATTCAACACTAAAAACTATCCTGCCTTTGCCCACACGAGTGTTTTGCAAAATTTAAAATTACCACCTTCTCATCCAACCGACTACTTATCCGATGCAATTTATGCGTTAGAGGAATTATTGTACGACAAAAAATTGGTAATAAATGCAACACCGACTGCTCAAGAAGGAATCGAATACCAAAGTATAATATATGATTCTGAAAAAAGTTTAATAGATCCTGATTACACCATCAATAAACAAATTGTCAAAGACGGATGGGCAATTGTTGATGCCCTGAAAAATGACAAATACATTAATGAGTTAAAACAATTACAATCTACAGCCAAATCAAACCATTTAGGATGTTGGGAATTTGGTGATATCTCCGTTGAAGATGATGTGTTATATAATTTGTAATCAATTACATAATCATTAATATATTTTTTTGTCTTTGTTGATTCTTATTCTTCTTTTTTCTTCTTTATCTGAAAATTTTCCATCTTAACAAATCACCATGAATCCAGCTGTATCAAACATTGTAATCATGTTAGTCATGATGCAAGTAGCTAAGAAGTTAGACTTTGAAGACCCTAATATTTTGTTGTACACCAGAGTCTTCTATATCTCATGTCAAGTTGCCACATTTTTGGTATTTGCCCTCACTAGATTTAAAATCAACCAGAAAAACGATTTAACCACAATCAAGTATGTCGAACCAGCCAATCCTATGTCTGGCCAAACCGAACCAAGAGCAGTTGTTACTACTGTTAAGGAGTATGATTTGCAACAAGTCAATAGTCAAATTAAAGGGATCTTTACTAGTTTGGCCATGATGGGATTCATGCATTTATACATGAAGTACACCAATCCATTAGTCATGCAAAGTGTCAGTGGTATCAAAGGTGCTTTGGAATCCAACATTGTCAAAATTCATTTGTTTGGTACACCTGCAACTGGTGATTTGAAAAGACCATTCAAAGCTGCACCTGGATTTTTGGATGCTTTAACTGGTGGTGCTGGTGGTTTACAAACCGATAAAGCAGCTGTTGAAAACGCTGAAACTGCGGGTGTTGGAGGTATCAAACAAGATTAGAGATTAATAATTTTAGAATTTATGATATATTGTAATTTTGCTCAACTAATATACATTCTTGGTCCTTGCCACGAACAAACCCAATCACGTCTAATAGTTTTGCAGCAATGATGAATTCAGATAATGTCCAATCTCCTTTGGAGTAAATTTCTGGTATTTGGACCTGTAAATCGGGTATCAAATTCTCATAGATGGGTTTATAGTTTAATACGTCTTGTGTAGTGATATCATAATGGGTTCGTAAATACTTAAATGAGGTTTGTATCCAAGTTGGTAGTACTTCATCATCCTTTGATTTGTTGTAACAACGGATCAACCATAATAACCAACATTGATCTTGGAACTGTGAGTTTAAAATTGATTCGTAATCTGGAAAACCCAAAAATAGTAAAGACTGCTGAAATTTGATATCTTTTTTGTAAACATTTTTCAACGTTATTAGATTTGATTTGTATTCTTGTAGTAAAGATTTTTCTAGATGCTTGATTTGTTTGATTGATTGGATGTATAATTTTTGTTGTGACTCAACATACCATTTGATATATCTATGTCTACTTACGTTATCATTAGGTATGTTTAGATTGATAAGTTCCTTTTTAGATTCCAAGGCTGCTCTCAAATGGTTCAAACCTGATAATCTCATTCTTAAAGTGATTGATTGTCCCGCCTCCCATTGATTTCTGACTAGAATTTGAAACACATCGATTAAGTTTTGAGGTATTCCATGTTGATTAATAAAGAATAGAATCCCATTGGAATAATCCTGCCCTTGACCTTGTGTTGTTTCATGAATGGAGTTTGTATAATCGTCGATAGTTGGCAATTTTATTCTCAAATGTTCAATTTCATCAATTTTCTCCATGGGTAATTTGATCCTCAAGGCAATTGAATCATTCTGATTCTGTTCAATGGCAAATCCATAAGCTAGTAATAATTCCTCATTACCTTTTAGGCCATAATTGTTAAATATTTCATCTCCAATTTTGCAATGATCATTGGAGATAAAAGTAAATTTTCCCTCATTTGCTTTCCAATCCACTTTAGATTGGGGATTATGATTCAATAAATCTACAATAGGCAACAACATGCATTCGTTTTGTTGATATGTTGAATCGATCAAGTATGAAGGAAATGACCGACTTTTCAAAATCAACGAGGCCCAAAGGTAATTTGTAAAACTTGTCCAGTTCTCTTCGTCATCCTCATTGAAGTATTTGAAATAATCATCATCAGTGTAGAATTTGAACTCATAGTAAAACTTCATATTGACATAGTGATTTGTTGGTTTAGCAATAGAATCTGGGATCTTGTTCAATACATCCCACCATTCTTGAATCAAACTTGAAAGGTTCTCCAGTAGGGAGTTTCCCAAATTAGATCCTTTCAAGTATCCTTTGTCTTGAGCTGACCAAGTATAAGGAGAATCAATTTGGGATAAACTAGGCAAGCATATGAAATAGTGGTGGAAATAGGAATTCGTTTGAATTCTCTCATGACAAAGAAAGAGTTTTAATAATGAGTTTTTATTCTCCACTTGATCATAAACATCTTGAGAAAACAAGTTGATCGATTGTCTACTTGTGATTATCAAATTGGAAGGTAATTGGATCTGAGGCTTGACATCGTGAGAGCTCCAAAAAGCTCCAATGCCATTATTCAATTCCTGTTTAAACTGTATGCTGGGTGATATTTCACATCCATTTGATGTTGCCCATTGGATTAAATCTTCTAAGTTGCCCATATGAATGTAATGGAATTTATTGATGGGCTCAATTTTTGCTGCAAATAAAGAGTCGTGTAATCATCTCGAATCTTTTTCTAGTTGAATTTTTCATTATTTAATCAACCCATTTAAAGTACATAATGTTAAGAAAGTGTTTGGCACGATCGACCATGACAAGGGTGAATTGTATCACTCAAAAGCGGTTATTCAACATGTCTTTGATCAGACTACAACTGATGGATGAAAAAAAAACAGAAAATAAAAAGCGGCCTTTGAGTAGAGTTGCAATTGGTGGAACCACAGCTCATTCCAAATACGCTTCTAAGTCTCAAGGATTGGAGTTTGCCACTTGGAAAGCCATATTGCTTCTTGTTGTTGTAGGTGGTTTAGGAACTTATTTCTTTCAAAAGGAGAAGGAAAAGATTCAAAAATATAAGGAAATGGAGGCTAAAAAACCAGTTGGGAAACCATTAGTTGGGGGTCCATTCCACCTCATAGATACAGAAGGTGAAGATTTTACCGAATTGAATTTGAAAGATCCTCAAGGTAAGAAATTCTCCATTTTATATTTTGGATTCACTCATTGTCCCGATGTATGTCCAGAAGAATTGGATAAATTAGGTGAAATGATTGAACATTTAAAGAAAAATGGTATTGAAATACAACCTGTTTTTATCACTTGTGATCCAGCAAGAGATAGTAAAGAGGCTGTGAAATTATACCTTGAGGATTTCCATCCTTCAATCATTGGATTGACTGGTACATATGAAGAAGTCAAACATACATGTAAAAAATTCAGAGTATACTTCTCAACCCCACCAAATGTCAAACCAGGACAAGATTATTTGGTAGATCACTCTATATTTTTTTATGTCATAGATCCAGAGGGAAACTTCACGAACGTGATTGGTAGAGAAAGTTCTGCAATCGAAGGTGCGGAGAAAATCATTCAAGATTCAGCCAATTTTATACCTGAAAGCAAAAGATTGGAAAAGAAAGAAGGATTGTTTGGATTCTTATACAAATAAGAATAAAGTGGTTATTGTAAATAGATTTAATGATTATGCTAAAACTAATCTTTTGTAACCACCGCATTCTTTACATGATTGTTGATGTTGTAACATCAATTCTTGAGCCTTGACTGGATCATCAACTTCTTTTGGCTCTGGCCATGATAAGTACTCATTGGTGTAGTTTGGCTTGTAATCATCAGGTAAGATTTCCAATCTTTTACCATAGTTATTAACTTTATTCCAATCACGGTGGACATTGTACAAACTTTCCGAAAAGTATGCAAAACATCTTTGGAATTTTATCTTGTTTAAATCGGATCCCATTTGAGATTTGAAATTACAGAATTCTTCCCATGCTTCATGTGGATAGTTCAACATGTAATCGGTAGCTTTTTTAATTGCAACCATAAACTTCTTGATAGTTTCTGGATTCTCAGCGATGAATTTGTCATTGGCAATGTATAAGATTGTACAGAAACAACAGCAACCTAATTCGGCCAATTTATCAATTCTCAACATTTTGGCGTCATTGGGGTTTTTACCTTGGCTCTTCAATGCTTCTTCCAATTCTACTTGTTGAATACATTCAATACCAATACCACAATCAATAGTACCATCAAGGATGTATTTGGCGACGTTCATACCACATCTAATAGCTGTGTAATCGTTGGGTGACATGTTGTAATGTTTTGTAAGCTCGTCAATTTGAATCTTACCAAATTCTCCAACGTAGCCAATACGTTTACCTTTGAGAGATTGAAAGTCTTCAGTGATTCCTGAGCCTTCCAAATAAACAACACCAGTGAATGGCTCATCTAACAAAGATCCAATTGAAGTAACTGGGTAACCTCTAGCTTTAGCAGCCAAAGTATGGACCATTGCTTTTAAACCCATGTCGACTTTACCACTTCCAATTAATTCAGTGACATCCGAAGGGTTTGAAGGCTCTAGAATTGCAATGTCCAAACCTTGTTCTTTGAAATACCCCCGTTGTTGGGCCAAGTATACCGGAATATGATAGGGAGCAACTTCCCAATTCAATAAAAATGTGATTTTTTCAGTAGTCATTGTGTTTGATGAATGATTTTTGGAAAAGATTATGCTCTTTATTTATACCATTTCAAATAAAAAGAAAGATACGGATTTAGTTAAAGGGATGTAAATCGTTGAGAGCATATTCTTATATTCAATTAAAGGGTCTTAGTTTTTCATAGTCTATTCGCATAGTTTAAATGTGAATGGCTGCAAAAAAAAAAAGATCCCCAAACGCATACAAATTTATAAACCTAATCAATACTGATAACAACCCTGAAAGAAATCGATTTCCAATTGCACTGTTTTTGTGAATGATTTAGAGCAAATTTCTAATGCCTCATTTGAATTTACAACTCTTTCAATTTCCATGGAAAGGAATTGTACCCAAAGTTCAAACTGGGAACCACTATGTAAGTTTATCCATTCTTGAAATTTATAAGGCAATTCAATTTGAGATTGAGTTTGTTTCGGCCAATCCAAATAAACTTTTTCCATAGTGTATATAAAAGTGATTAATTCAACGTATGATTCACATTCATAAATTAAATATTTCAAGTATGATAAGTATTCATCGACTTGAGGGATTTGAAATTGTGCATTGTGACCTTTACTATTCAATTGATGCAATACTTGTTTGAAATAAGAATTTTCATTATGTGATAGGAACCCAATTTGTTTCCCTAATGTTACAGTAGATTCTGGATTGTCACAATAAGCTAGAGCTTTACCTAATAAGTTTAAGCTAAGGTTGAAAAACTTTAAATCTTGTGATAGATATGTATATAATTTTGAGTCTGGAAGGGAGCCAGACAATATTTCATTAGTAAGAGGGTGGATTATTGACTGCTGGTACAAGTCGTGGTTATCCTTTATCAATTTATCAACGATCATTGTCTTTGGATAATGATGTCAGGTCAATGTTGAAAAAATATTGCAATTCTTAATATTTAGTTGTACATTTTGGATATGCGCTTACATTTCTCTACTTAGATGAGTTATAAATATTGGCGATCATTTTACCAAAGCTGTGAATAAGTAATGATCAATGGTTATTTAATCAATAATTCATTATGAATAAATACAGCTGAACATGACAGAGTTCTAAAACTGAATCACATTTGGTTTTTTTTTTTTCCATTCTCTTATCAATCGATATCATGAGAGGATTAACTTCTCAGCAATTGGACAGTTTCAACAATGATGGGATGTTGTGCATACCCGATTTTTTAAACAAAGAACAAGTGGAAGAATTGCTATCTCATTCAAAGCAAATACTTTCTCAATGTGATTTATCATCCCATCCAAAAACCACATTCAAAACATCAGATAATGATCATATTGGTGATAAATATTTTTTTGAGAGTAGTGACAAGATATCATATTTCTTTGACACCGATGCGTTTGATGAAAATGGTCAATTAAAGTATGATTTAACCATTTCCATTAATAAAATTGGCCATGGATTGCATATGAAAGATAAAGTGTTTGCAAAATACACCATCAATGAAGATGTAAAAGATATTGTCAAGGATCTAAATTTCAAACAGCCAAAAGTGTTACAATCAATGGTAATATTCAAACAACCAAGACTGAAAGATAAAGTAACTAGAAAAAATGCCGTTCCTCCTCATACAGACGGAACATTTTTGTTTACTGAGCCACAAAGTGCCATTGGGTTTTGGATTGCCTTGGAAGACTGTACTATAGAGAATGGATGTTTGAGTTACATTCCTGGGTCGCATAAACAACCAACAATTAACAAAAGGTTTGTTCGAGTCGATGGGTTTGCAAAGGGGTGTAATTTCAAAACTTTAAGTGAGGAAATTGATTATGACGATTCAAAATTTAAAACTGTTGAGTGTAAAGCTGGCTCTTTGATTTTGATTCACAATTCTGTCTTACATAAGAGTGAGGATAATGTTTCTACAAAGTCTAGATACGCGTATGCATTCCATGTGATTGATGGAGTTGCAAAGTATGATGAATTGAATTGGTTACAAGTACCATCCACTGGAGGATCGAATTTTACTCAGTTGTATTAATTCAATATTAATATATTTATTTATTTCTCAACAAGTAGAAGCGCTTTTTTCATTTATCAATTTTCCTTGCCAACTATAATATTTCAGCATATCAACATGGTGTTTTTTCCCATTTGATGCTTCGTACATGGAACATCCGTATAAAGAAGCATAAGGTGGGGTATACAAATGTAACGACACACTAGTTGATTCTCTCAAAGGATTGGAGATCTTGTGTAATCCAATATTATCGGATATATAACCAACTTCATCTCTGTACAATGAAGTTTGTTTCTTACAAACCAATTCTTGATTAGAGTTTGAATCATTGGGTATATCGTATAAATGTTCTACCAATTCTCCTTTTAATATCTTCATACAACAGTGAGCATTTGCATGATCATGTATAGCTGATGATTTTCCCGGAGACCACACTAGTATTAATAAATTTGCGTTACCATTCAAATTTATTATACCATTTCTAGAATAGTTTCTGCTTTGATCATGAAGGGCAAATTTACCCCAGTCAAATTCATTTGATTTGTAGTTTTCCATCAACTTTTTTATTTGTTCAATATCTATTTCATCCGATGATAAACCTTTACCTTTAAGTAAATTTTTTAATTTTAAAATCAATTGGTGAAATTCAGAGTCCAAGGGGAGATCTATATTTGTACCGTCTATTTCATAGCCATGGTCTAATTTAGGAGTTATTTGGTGTTGGAAGATTTGTTGAGGAATGAAACGAGGGGTAGAGCTACTGTTGTTGTTGAGATTATTTTGTTGTTGCAATGAACAACTGGTAGGGGTTGTGGTGGTGGTGGTGTTTGAGTGTGGCTTATAGTTTGAAGATGAGTTTAAAAGCATGATATGTGAATAAGTAAGAATGAAAGTTAAATATGGCAAACGATGGCAATAATAGTTAGTTATAGTTAATCAATAGGAAATGGGAAAAATGATAATGATATAAATAGGAAAATGGAATATGGGAGAATTTAAATTCATCACAAAAAAAAAAAATAATAGAAAAAAAAAAAAAAATTCTGAGTGGGAAAAAGCGGTCATCCCTAAAAACACTTATTCAAGGAATGTCCGTTGAAATTTTTACACCAAACGGGGCCGCTTTTTTCTCAAAGTTTAATTCACGTGCATGTACCAAGAAAAAACGCCGCGACGGTCATTTCTTCTATTGTGTTTTACAGATGAAATTCATGACGTGTTCAATGTTAACCAATCAAGTGACGCTGATCGATAAACATTTATAGATACACTAATTGTAATTTGTGTCTTGGATAAACATTAACCCTCAAATTATGAGGCGTAATTTTTAGTGTTTATCCCTTTCAACAACCCAGAGGATCCTTAATAAATATATGCATTTGTTAAAGATAGAAATTTTAACTTTTTGCGGTTATTGTTAAGATGAAGAACTTTTGTCAAGACATGGATACTAATTTGTCTTAGTAGACATATATAGTTATTGATCTAATTAACTCTAAGGTTATCAGTTTGGTTGTAAGGGATCATGTAATAGAATTGTATGTATAACACCCCTCCGAATCAACCAATTTCAGTTATTTTTATTAATGACTATTCTAAAACTTTAGTTTACAATTCGTACTATAAGTATAATTAAAATAGATTTCTTGAGACTTACTTTATCTCAATTGCAGGGTTTTATTTACGGCTAGTCGTATTTCTATTAACGAATGGTGTTTCATTTTGATTATTCACACACTACCAACTAATATAAACAGAGATAGTGAAAGTAAATACTTTGAAGATAAAGCCATAAAAGCAGTATATTAATGAATATTTTGTGTATTCTTTGCATGAGGTCATGACCAAATTAGAACCAAAAGTCAACTATATTTGATCCTTGGTTATCATAGTTTGCAGGAGCGATACCAATTTTTCTAGTGTCCAAGTTGTATGCAGCATATACACTTCTCAAAAAGAAATCACCGGCATAATTTTTATTACCTGAGATAGTTGGCCAGACACCAATCCAACATTGATCATATCTATTTGAAGCTCTGACCAAATTGGAATATGGAATGTCGATATCAATACCATTGAATTTGAAGGTCATGAACTTGTCACTTGGTTGATCACATGACGTATAGCCATTATCGTCTACATCGAGAGCACTCCAAACTGTGTTGACGTATTCTGGTTGCAAAAAGATACTGGTAGACCCCGAGTCCAAGACCAAATCACCATTGAATCCTAAACTAATTCCATCGATGAGAATGTCGTTTGTTGCAACCGTTAAATCCTCAGTGGATACATCCAAAACTACCAAATCTCCATCATATCTGTTCTTGTCAATTCCACCGAATAGAATATTTCCATTGGTATTAGGCTGGTTCAAGTATAATGAATAAGCGGTTTTGTCGATCAAACCTTGTGCCTTTAAAGCCATTGGAAAGTTGTTGTAAGTTTGACCTTCATTTTGTTGCGAAGATTCAAAGACTGGATAGTCAATACCCAATATCCCAGTAGAGCCCCATGTAGTATTATACATTGAACCAAATTGGAGCTGCTTCAATTCTGCTCCGTTAGGAAGAATGAAATTGTCAGTACCATAATCACCAAAGGAGTATGTTTTGTCAACATAATAATCTTTGATTGGAAGTGACAAATTTTTCCAGGTGGTTGATGTTCTGGGATCAAAAGTTCCGTGCACTTTACAACTATTATAAGGACAAGAAGCATAAGGAGCTACTACCCATAAATCAGAACTTCCAGTGTCCAAAACTAGTTCAAATTTTTGCTGATTTGATCCAGCAATCATGTCAATTGCATAATAAGTAGCATAGGTAGTTAAAGCTTCTGGAACGTAGTCACGCTTCAAAAGGGTGGTGTTTGAAGTAATTTGATGAGTGTCAAATTGCAAAAATTTTGGGCCGTCTCTTTTGATAAGGCCAGCGTGAACGAGCGCAATAAAGATGAAGAAGATAAATTTCATTTTGATTACTTACTTGACATCTTTAACGAAGTATTTATAGTCCTGTTGCCTTCTATTTGTTGAATTGAAATGTTGATCATTACAATAGACGGAGTCAATTTCGTCTAGAGTCAATTTGAAAATTTCGTAACACCTGCATTCTACTTATCTATGTTGAACAAAAAATATATAAGTAAACAAAAATTGAACCAGTGCTCATGTCAGATGAAATTTTTGAAACGTTAACATCTCTGATAAATAAAATTCCGAAATTAGCCAACGCATCTCTTATATAAAATTTTATTTATAGTATCATGAGCGAGATCGCCAACCAATGCAATAGCGAGGCTTGATCAAAAATAGTTTGATCTTCGCATGAAAACGTTCTCGATCAAATTAAGAAAGATAAATCGAGGTTACGTCGCACCGGCCACTGCGGAAGAACAACGGTGCGACGTTATAATATAGCGCGTACTTTTGTACTTTTGTGTTTGGCTGCTTTGAGATCAAAAACAAAGGATATAAAGTGGATGAAATTCGTTAACAATAAAAATCGCTCGCAAATATTTTTATTTCCGAGGAACGTTAATTTGTATAGTTCATAATTCAGAGATTAATTTTAGTGTGAGTTGATGTCTTCTGCAAGTTAACCATGTATTTTGCAAACGATTTTCATTGCGTACGAATTCAATCACTTTACAAAATAACCAATTTAATCAAGAAAGAGTTAATGATGTACGAAAAGCTAGCACCTTAAATATATCATTGAATCAGTTTGACATGACTCAATGAATGAATATTTGATAATTGGTGCTCCTGTCGCTCATTCTTTGTTAAAGGTAAAGTAAAATTATTATATGACACATGTATATTTGTCTTCCTCTTCCACCCTCCTTACACAAGATATGCCTATCTTTACATGAGGGTTTACTTCAATATCTTTTGAGCTAAATAAGCTTTTGATCCATTTACTAAGTACGAATTAGCTCGTGTACATTGAGTAACTTCTGCTCTTGAATTGAAGAAACAACCTCTATACATATGGTAGCATCCATCCTTTCTTTTCGTATTCCATTAAATGGAGTTTGAAATTCTTTGTTTCTTTTTCTTTTATAAATTTTTGTTAGAGATAAAATGTGACTGCAATTTAATACTCATATTAAACCATCACCATTTAACCAAGATCTCAAATAAATCATATTGAACTTAAAACCAGCGTTCACTGTTGGCTTCCTATCAATAATTACAAGATAATAATATCATTTTGCAGCCAAATATTCAACGCTAATCCCATGTCTAATATATTAAACTCCACAATAAACCAAAATTTTAGTAACCATCATGATAAAACTGTGGCTGTTGATAATTCCATCACCAATGAAAAAAACCAACCTTTTAAAGCTTCATCACCGTCTGATAACCAATTAGAAAACCATAATACCTCACATCCCATTGCATCCATCTCACCATCCTCAACTTCATCCACCTGTAATAATCAAAACAATAATGGCATGGATTATGAGTCCGTCATATCACCAGAAAACTCAAAATTTGAATGTTATAAACCTACAAATACTTCATTTTATCATAGAGTAATTGTAAATGATTGGGTGAATCATTTCTCCCTAGCTTACTTTGTAAGTGTAATGGGTACCGGTATCTCGTCCAACTTGTTATACAATTTCCCTTGGCCAAGTCATTGGATGATCATATGCTCATATATAATGTTTGCAATCACATGTATCTTATTCATCATAAATGTAATATTATTCACCTTATCAATAATTCATTTCTCACATAGAATGTCAATATACCATCTAGATCCAACACAAGCTACATTCATGGGTTGTTTTTCCATGGGCTACACCACAATAGTCAACTACATCAATATACTATGTAAAGGCAACCACATGTACTTTGTATGGACTTTGTGGTGGATAGCTGTGTTTGGAGCCATTTATACTTCATTCGTGGTGGTTTTCTTTGCATTTTTTTCAAAATTAAATCAAGTCCAAACTAATCCTAAACTAAATGCAACTTTGTTACTACCAATTGTTGCCATCACCGTGTTGAGTTCATCTGGACATCAAATAGAATTGAATTTATATCACACAAACCATGTTATAATTACTATGATTGTTAGTTTCATGCTATGGTGTCTATCAATCCTGTTGGCAATGATGATCATGACAATCTACATACACAGATTGATCGTTCATAAAATCCCACCAACAAATCTTATATTTACCAGTTTTTTACCAGTAGGGTTTCTTGGCCAATCTTCTTATAGTATCTATTTGTTTGGTAACAACTTGAACAAATTCATACCAGAAGATTTGTTATATGGGAAAATACTTTTGTGTATCTGTGGGTTTTTTGCAGTATTTTTATTATCATTGGGCTATTTTATGACTTTTTTAGCCGTTATGTCTATTTTATCCAAAATCAAGCCATTTGCAAGAAATTTGAATATGAAACATACTAATCAATTTGGGTTATTGAAACATAATAAAAATTTCTGGGCAATGACTTTCCCATTAGGAACAATGTCATTATCAAATACTGAAATTGGATTAGGTGGGGTTGGAAATTATCCATTATTAACTTTTAAAGTCATGGGGGCTATATTTGCAACCTGTTGTATTTTAATCACCTCAAGTTGTGTGATTGGAGTTGTTATATACAATGTTAGGAAAGTGAAACTGGCATTCGCAAGGAAATCAGGAATAGAATCGTCGTCATCAACTGCATCGTCGTCTATTGTATAGACTACTATATATTATTATTTATTTAAAGGTTCTTCTTTTATGTCTCTCAAATTATACAACGAACATGTAATTCACATTGCAACATTGAAACTATTGGCTGTCAAAAGATACGTCATTGAATAAATCTGTCATTATCAATGTGTTCGCGTGTATCTCAGATTTAACAATTTTTCAGTTGAGATCATATCCACTCACTCATGTTTGAGAAAGGACCCTTTAGGTCTTACAAGGTGCTATCACCACAGATCTTCTACAAATTAAGCAAGTCAGACTTACCGTTTATAAATTTATTAATCTTGGTTAGTTTGGTGAAGTTTTACCAATTATATCATCCTGGTAAAGTAGTTTTTGATGAGGTTCATTTTGTTTCATATGTGAATAATTACTTTACAAACGAATTTTACATTGACGTACACCCTCCATTAGGAAAGTTGATCTACTATTACATTGCCAGGCTATCAGGATACATTGGTGATGAACATTTTTCCTCAATTGGTGACGTATATTCAACATTTCCATTTTTGAATTTACGTATCTTTGTTTCATTGATAAGTTTATTGACAAGTTTGATGACCTATTTGATAAGTAGGCTTTACTTATCTCCTTTGAAAAGTTTCATTGTGTCCTTTTTATTTGCTTTTGAGACTTCCTTCTTCACAAACTCAAGGTTCATCTTACTTGATCCATTATTGATACTAGGACAATCAGTGATTATATACTCCTTAAAGAAAACTCAAGGCGAAAAAGTGTTCACATCATTTTGGTATAGTTGGTTACTTGTACTAGGCATTGCTGTTGGCTATACAATTTCAATTAAATTATCGGGACTTTTCATTTGGGCCTGGGTTTTAATCATTTTCAGTATAGATTTCTGGAATGTCATTGGGGATTTGAGTATATCTACTTTGAAATGTTTCCAGCATCTATTCATAACAAGTTTCAACTTGATACTAATCCCATTACTGATTTATTGTTACATATTCAGTGTACATTTCGACTTACTAACCAATCAAGGTAAGGACGCAGTGATGGTAGGGTCTCAATTTCGATCTACTTTCCATGATTATCAAAATCAACCAGTTGAAGTTTATTATGGAAGTACAATCACAATGAAACATCTTCAATTGGAAAAATTTCTCCATTCACATGACGCAAAATATCCTAATGAACCCAATTTACAACAAGTCACCCTATACGATTATGAAAATTACAATAATGAATGGGTCATTGAATCAAAATTTAAATACAACGAGCTGAAATTGATGTTTCGAGCCCAACCGGTGAAAGATGGCGATGTCGTAAGGTTATATCATAAATCAACTGGGAAATACCTTCACGTCAATAAAGGGATACCACCACCGATTTCAGAAAAGGAATATAATCATCAAGTGAATTGTAATGCCACGCGTGGATTATTAGGAGATGAAGAGTACGAATTTAAAGTCCGAATTGTGATGAAATCATCGAGTTCGAAAAATCTATTACCAATGATAAAATTAAGAACAACAGAGTCTTATTTTCAATTGATACATCGAAATTCAAAATGTTTGTTATATAGTCACAATACAAGATTACCAGAATGGGGGTATAATCATAATGAAGTTATGTGCATTGAGGAACCCACTATACCAAATAGTTTATGGTATATTGAGACGAATCAACATCCATTGTTGAACGAAACAAGCGCAAACACAAAGATGGTTGAATTTGACAAAATGACACTATTGAAAAAGATTTATCAATTGCATAAAACAATGATGAAATTGAATCTGTCATTTAATTTGAGAAATAATCCAAATAGTTCATCCCCAATATCATGGCCATTATCATTGAAAGGTATTTTGATGTTTAGTAATGTGGATTTGGAAGATCAAAGTCAGATTTATTACATGGGAACCTTGCCAATTTACACCTTTGGTATAATATTGGTGATTTGTTCAATAATTAACATTACACATAAAACATTGAGGTATAATTTAAATATGTACTCATTGGTTTATAAACCGATTGAGTTTGAGTATTTATTAGGGTTCATTTTGAACTATGTACCTTATTTATTCATGGACAGAAACTTATATCTACACCACTATTTACCAGCATTATATTTCATCATTTTGATGATGTCGAAATATTTCAACTCCGAGCGATATATGAACAATTTACTACTCGGGAGTTTGTTGATCGTTTCACTCTTTTGGTTTGTTATCTACTCCCCATTGACATTTGGCACAGGTTGGACATTTGACAGTTGCAAACAATGGAAATTGTTCTCATCATGGAGTTACAACTGTGCCACCTATTTATAGACTTTATATTTCATTGTACCATTTACCAGCATTGTGTATAATCTTTGAAATATTTCAACTTTGAACGATACAAAAATAGATCTTACTCTTGAGGGTGATGGCTTCAAATTTTTGATTTGGTATATACATTTCTTTGAGCTTTGGAAATAATTGGTAATTCGGCAGTTGCAAACAATAGAGACTTATCCACAATGGAGTTACAACTGGGCCACTTCATGGACATTAGATTTTATTGTTTGTTATTCCAATAGCTAGAGTCTCAATCAACAGCTCTACTTTCTGTAACAATACGTCTTTTTCCTTGATTTTCTCAATTCTCTCCTGTTCCACATCTTGCAATTCCTTATTTAATTTCGAGATCATTTCAAGTTGATACTCGGGCGTTGATCCAATACCCGGTAATGAATCAATCAACATGTTTATTTGTCGACTTTTGAGGATCAAATCGGTAGATAACTCATCCAAGGTGTTTTCGAATTCTTTTTCTTTCTTTTCTGGGTCTTGCTCAACTGGGGGCTGGCTCGTGGATTTCGAATTCGGTTGCGGTTGATTTGGTTGTTGTTGTTGAGGTGGAGCGGGTGCTTGTGATGCAAGATTGATTATCGACTTGGGCTCGTCGTCATCAAGCAAAGCAGGAGTTGCATTGAGATTGACATAGTTTATAGTCGCATTGAACTGTTCTATTAGTTGATCTAAGCAGATTTGTAATTGAGTTAATCGATCAGACATGAATAAGATTTTTTTTTTCATAAATTTTTCACCTACAAATTGTGATAAAGTTAACTCAACAGTGGTTATGACTTAATGAGTTAAACTTCCGTAGATGATTCATCATTTGACATAGTGATGTTGAATGTTCTGAGAGAGTAAAGAAATTCTACGTCCAGTTCACATTTTGAGTGAAAATTTTCAAATTCCAAGTTGTAAATGTTTTTCAACCATGGAGAAGGCGTTGGGAGATATATTTTTGGCTTTGTGATGGTCTATCTAACGTGTTGCATCGGCTTGTTATTTGCCTGTGGATGAGTTAATACATTTTGAATCACAATAACTAAAAAAAATCTTTTATCTTATCTTTAAATCTATCCCAAATCTACACAATAGATGCCCAGTTCAGACTACACAACTCATCGTCATCATCATTCGGACCGTGATGAAATACCCAAGTGGCAAATTGATTCTGAAGTAACCCACTGCACCGTTTGCAATACGCACTTTAATATCTTGAATAGACGACACCATTGTAGAAAATGTGGCAAAATCGTCTGTGGAACCTGCTCAGACAACCACATCACTTATTTGCTAAACACACCTATAATAAACCAATTTAATTTTTACCAACCAAACAGGACCCCAAATCAAGTATATCGTACATGCGACAATTGCGTGGTGGAGATAAACATGATTAAGCAAGTGCTTGAGAATCGTCCGTGTCCCAATTCAAGTCCAATGATGAAAGGGTCTAGTGTCAATACATTCACTCATAATTTGAATAGCTCATCAGTTTCTATACCCAGTAGTGATTCAAACTTATGTCCCGTTTGTGCTAATGATTTGGTAAAGTTGTACATTATAAAACACAAAACAAAATATGTTGGTTCAATTGAAGAATTTGAAAGGTTCAAAGAAGGACATATTAATGATTGTTTGCATGATTTCGATTTCAATACTTTGCATTCCACAAGATTTTCCCCCGATGCTAATCCAAAAAATAAAATGCTCGTGTATAACGTGCCGCCGATCCCAAAACCAGCGTTTGAGAATATAAATGAGATAAGCAAGGAAGAGCAGAGTATAGTAAGGAATGATGAGGTTGATGTGAATGATGAAGAGTGCGTGATATGTTTAGAGGACCTTAAACCAGGCGATAAAGTAGGAAGATTGGAGTGTTTGTGTGTATTCCATTACAAATGTATTAAGGATTGGTTCAATAAGAAAGGGTATGGAGAATGTCCAGTACACTTTCTTCATAAATGAATATTGTAAATAGTATGAATCTTACGAGTAATGACAAATGATAATAATTTTGAAACTGTACTATGAAATCTGAAATATATTCTCTGTTTGACCTATATAACATTTCTAGTAGAAGGTTCAGTGTTCTTCTTTATCTCGGTCGTCTTTATTTCTTCTTCTGAAATTACTCTCTTTTCGCTTGTCGTGTAATTCTTTCGTCTGTCTTATAGCTTCTGCCGTTGCTTTATCAACGTGTATGTGCAACGAGTCCAACACTTCTTTACTTGGATTATCCTCCTTTGGAAGTTTTTTACCCAACACTGCTTCAATTCTAAGATATAATTCCAAATCGTATTGGGTTATCAACGATATAGATTTTCCCGACTTCCCTGCTCTTGCAGTTCTACCCACTCTATGTATATATGCTTTAGAATCGGTGGGTATATCGTAATTTATAACCATGTCAACGGAAGGTATATCCAACCCTCTTGCTGCAACATCGGTGGCAATTAAAATGTTTGATTTCCCCGACTTGAACTTATTCAAACTTCCCAATCTTTGTGTTTGTGATAATTGGCCATGTAAGGGAACCGAATCAAACCCTAATATTCTGGATAACAAACATGTTCTTTGACAATTAGCAATTGTTCTTGTAAATATGATGATTGATTTTCCAATGAACTCATTTAATAAATAAATCAAAATGGTATTTTTATACCCATCATTAACCAACATCATAGACTGGATTAAATTATCTGCGGTTTGATATTTTGACGATACCGATATCTTAATTGGATTGTTTAAAGACGCCCTTTGCAACTTTTCAATTTTATTAGTCATGGTGGCTGAAAATAAGTAAGTTGTTCGTTGTTTTGGTATAATTTTCAAAATTTTATCTAGTATAGGTCCGAAATCCATATCCAACAATCTATCAGCCTCATCCATGACTAAATATTTCAAATTTTTAAGGTTAAAGCCTTTTGTATTTTCAAGATGATCCATTATTCTCCCTGGAGTGGCGACTATAACGTGTGGTTTTCTCATCAAGTCTCTTGCTTGATCCATCATATCCATTCCTCCAACTATGCAACTTGATTTTAGACCCATACTCGAGCCTAAAGCGTCAAAAGTGTCTTTGATCTGATATGCTAATTCTCTAGTTGGCGCTAGAACCAAGGCAAAATAAGGTGTTTGTTGATACCATAGAGATTGAAGTATGGGGATGGCAAATGCAGCGGTTTTTCCCGAACCAGTCACTGCCAATCCAATCAAGTCCTTACCTTGAAGACCATATGGTATTGCTTCAGATTGAATTGGTGTAGGTTTCATGAAGTTCATTTTCTCAATCGACTCGAGCAAGTCCGGCACCAAGTTCAATTCATGGAACGATGTGAATTTAAGCGAGTCATCCTTAACTTCGACATCACTATGTTGTGGTTGTTCTTCTACTTTCTCCACTTTCAGTTGGGTTTTCAATGCTTGTTGTTTAATCTTCTCTGCTAGTTTTTTCGTAGCATCTGAACTAGTTGTTTTTTTCTTAGTTATACCCTTTGATGACATTTGGTGGATTATTGAGATGAGAATCAATATATTTTTTTTTTCTCCATCTCATCTTTCACCATGGCAAAGAGAAGAACCAAGAAGAGAACTCATAAGAAAATATCCCCAGATGAGGCTAGCAAAATACCGAAATCAATGGTCATCCATCTTGGAAAATCATTACAAAACCATTCTTTATCTCAATTAGTTGGAGATTTCAGAAACTTGATGCAACCACACACAGCGATCAATTTGAAAGAACGTAAACTGAATAAATTGAAAGATTTCATCGTCATGTGTGGACCTTTGGGAGTCCATAATCTTTTCATATTCAACCAATCAGCAAAAACTGGTCAATTGTCATTGAGGATCGGTAAGATGCCCAAGGGACCCGTTTTGCAATTCAAGATCAATAGTTATTCCCTTTGTAAGGATGTGAGGAAGATTTTAAAACATCCAAAATCAGTTAATAAAGATAGTCTTGAATTTGTTCAACCTCCATTGTTAGTAATGAATGGGTTTGGGTCAAAGTTTAACGAAATTGAAAATCATGAGAAATTATTAATCACAATGTTTCAGAATATGTTTCCTCCAATTCAACCACAACTGACAAAAGTGTCAGATATAAAAAGAGTATTGTTGATTAGTAAGAATAAAAGTACAGGGGAGATTGAAATCAGACATTATGCTATAAATACCAAATTGGTGGAAGAAAATAGAAACGTGAAGAAATTGATAAATGCCAACCACAATTTGAAGAAGAATTTACCAAACATGAGTAAGAATCAGGATATAAGTGATTTGATATTAGATCCGTATGCTATTGGCGGAATGACTTCGGATTCAGAAGTAGAAGACGACGCGATAGTGGAGATCAAAAACCAAGAAGCCATTAAGAAAGAAGAAGAGAAGAAAGAACAAATAAATGGAGGAGTAAAGAAAAGAGCAATAAAGTTGATTGAATTGGGACCAAGATTGAACTTGTCTTTGAACAAGATAGAAGAAAATGTATCTGGTTCTTCAAAAGTCTTATACCATTCAAATATCAACAAGTCGGAATCTGAAGTAAATGAGTTGAACAAGAAGCATGAATTGAAACAAAAATTGAAACAAGAAAGAAGAGAGAAACAACAAGCGGTTGTAAAGGCAAAACTAGAAAAGAAGAAGAAGAAAAAGGGCAAATCAACCGAGGGCGATGAAGAAGACGGTGAGGCTGAAGAAAGTGATGATAACGAAATTGAAATAAATCCAGAGGATTATGAAAATGACAGTGATCTATATAGTGATGTGGAAGTCTAATTGCATGATTTTATTGAGTATATCAAATCGGAGATTCTCTGTCGTAAATTGAATATTTGAATAGTCACAGACAATGCAGTTTGAAAGTCTGTTTGGCATTGACGAAGTTCACTTGGTGTAAATACCCCAAATTGTAACAAAGGATCTTTTATTGTTAAATCTTTCTCTATGCTCTCTCTATCATTTGACTTTCTATTCCTCACTTTGGAATCAGTTTCACGAACTTTGGGTTTCTTCAGTTGATTTATAATCTTGAACTCTCCATTGTGTGAATCTATCACTGTACATGCCTTGTATGTTCTTAAATCATAATAATTCACTCCATAATTTCCCTTGTCGTTCTTAAAATTTGCTCTACTTAGGTTTTGATACCCCGAGTTAAACAACTTTCGTTGATCACTCACTAAGACTTCATATTCATTTATCAATTGCAACAATTCTATGGTCAATTGGTCGGTTTCAACCATTGATGAAAAATTTCCAGTTTTACACTACTCTTTTTATAATTTATATATATTCTTTAATCTATTGAACTCAGTTGATGGTAATATCGAATGGAAGCCAAACTGCTTTTCATCAGAGGTATGTGTGGCATGAATCAACTTCACTTCGTCTTCACTTCTCTCTTTCTGTTTCATTTGATTGCCAAACTCATATAATCCATAGATCATTTCTTCTTGTCCAATTTCACGGTTTTCTATAACTTCTTTGCCCAAATAGACAATTTCACTTAGATCATGAAGAATATTAGCTGTTAGTCCCCATACATCATAGATTTTCTCATTTGATTCGTCATCTTTTCTTGAACCTAGTCTGCCCCAAGTTTTCAAGTTTTTCTTCCTCTTTCTCTTAATCAAACTAGGAGGAGTGGTTTCTTCTTTATCCTTTTTATCTAAAACATCACCTTTTTCCAACTCCTCTTCGTATTCACTACTGGATTCCGAATCAGATGATAAATTCTTTATATCCTTTAACCACTCCGCTTCATTTGGATTACTTTGTAAGAAAGTATAACTTCTCAAATCCCACGGTATGCCACCCCATTTGACTTTGTAACTGACTCTTTCCAATGCTTCCAAACTTGGTTCATCTACATTTGGATACAAGAAATCTCTCAATGGACAACTGAAAATGGATGAACTTTCACCTGGATTCAATACAATGTTCAACTTTGAAGTTATGTCAATGTTATCGTGTTGATTAGTGCTGGTTTTCCTAAGTAATCCAATACATGGTTTCACACAGGAGAATGTACGAGATAAATAACTTGGTAATGTGGTCATATGATCGATTGTTAACCCTAGTTTATAAAGCTCTTCATTAGAACTATGCAATCCTATCTCTTCATACATTTCTCGTCGACTCACTTGCCATTCAGATTCCAACCCATTGTCTGCTTTACCTCCGGGCAAAGCAATATGACCAGGAAAGTTCTTCAATTGAGAGGAGCGCTTAGTTAAAACCACTCGCAATTCACCCATTTTTCCAAGAAATAACAAAATGAACACGGCGGATCTCCTTGAGACCGGAAGCTTATGCCAAATGGATATTTTGCTGTTTTGATAATTCAATGGAGTGTAACTGGCAAGATTCTTCTCTAAACAATGTGTCTCGTTCATCCTGAAGGGGAATGTTTTGACTGTAGGGTGGAGAAAAAGAGTTTAGCGCTGAGTTGGTGAAAAGTATGGTGAAAATTGCAAATGTCTGATTTGGTATGTCTTTTTTTTTTATCTGTTGCGCTATCATATGATATTTGATAAGCGCTCCAAACAGATTACCATCAGTCTGATTAGAATCTGTCAATTCACTGATTGATTTTGAATTATGACTAATTGGACAATTGGTAGAGGTGCTACTGAACATCATTGACGAATGATCTACTTGAAGAGAGTAAATGTTAAAGTACATTACTGATTTCAAGCATAAGGACAATCTACCTGTGTGTCCTTGAGAACTGGGCTATCGTCATCTTTTCAAATTGCCATTATACCCTTATATATCAGAATTGTTGCTCCAGCTTTCATTTCAACACGACATAGTTCAATTCCAAACTTGATTTCTCTTTGCAACAAGTGAGAAAAAAAATCTGTATCTGATATCACCATAATGAATCTTTTCAAAATCCTAGATAGCACACCAGAGCCTCCTATAATAGAGTTGGACTTCGATAGAACCGACAATCTGCGTGTTTATAATCTCCCATGTCCGATGTATGAGTATCAAAAAGAACTCACTGATCAAATTATCTCCTTGCATTATCCAGAAATCTTGAAGTTTTGCGAGTTGAACGATAAAAAGGACATCATTATTGATAGTTTGACAAAATGCATAAAAAATCTATTACTCGTCACCACCCATCCATACTTGATGATTGATCATTACATGCCCAAGAACTTATCTTACAAGGAAATGCCTAATAAGTTAGCTGAAACCAGTGGGAAATTCAATGTTTTAAGAGACTTGCTCAATATCCTCATCAAAAACCCCTCCAAGAAAAATATAGGATTAGTCATATCCAATAACAATCGACTATTTGATTTAACTGAGAGTTTGTTACTTGGTTGCAATGGGTCGAAAATTGTAAAAAGATATGTTGGAAACAACATTCAAAGAGAGTCGAAAAAAGTGAAAAATAGTAATAATGGAAACAGCAACACTGTTATACATATGATACCTAATGATGGAAATATTACCAAGGATTTGCCAAGTCTTGATAGTACAAAGTTCGACGTTCTCGTTGTGATTGATGGAAATGTTGACTTGAAAGGGGAATTTTTCACCCGAACGAGGTTCCAACACAATCCTCTCGGATCAGTTGTTATAAATTTGATTCCCATCAACACCATAGAGCATATCAAACTATTCCATGATGATTTGTATAAAATTGTCAGTTCGGTAGTGTGTTTACGAGACAATATAGGCAATCTACCACCGGATTTGTTTCCAATATATCAGCAGAAATTAACCTATTTTGTGAAATTTTTTGTAAATTTAATAACGCTTCAGGAAAATCCTTGTTGGCCTTTACCTTTATTGACTAAGATCCCAAACTTCACTCCTACAGATGTTGAGAAGTCGTTATTAACCGAAATTCAATACAGCTATTATAACCCAGAAACAAGGGATGAGATTGTTCCTACCTACTATCAATTGAAAAGATTGAAGTCGGATTATATCACTAATCCTTTAATAAATTCGTACGGTAAGTTATCCGGGATCGAATCAATACAGGATGATTTCAAAGACCACTTGACTCATAAATTGTTGATCAATTTGAGTACCACCTGTTATAACTTGAAAATTGTTCAAGATGAATTGAATAATTATAATGAAGATCGGAGTGAATTGATTGGAAGAAGACAAAAGGAGATGAAACAAACCATGAGTAATATAACTGATGATATAGAACACAATGAGACTAGAATCAACAGTGCAAATAAAATGATTATTAAAAAATCACAACAAATTGAACAAATCAGGTCCCAAATTTTAACTAAAAAAGAACAAATGAATACCTACACTGATAAATATAGTATGAATCAAAAAGAAATTTGGAAATTGCAAAATGAAATAAAAAATTATATCACCAAAATACAACTCAAAAATGATGAGAGAAATTTCACCAATACCGAGTTGAACAATTGTAAGAATTCGATAGAAGAATCTGAAAAAGAAATCAATGAAACAATTGCTAAAATAGATGATTGTAAAAGGAAATATGCTGAACTTGAATCACAACAAGAAAACTCATATAAACAGCATCAACTAAAGAAACAAAAATTACTCGATCAAATCGAACAAGAAGAACTTGTAAACAAACAACTAAAACTGAAATTCAGCCACACATTCAAATTCTTAAAGGATACATCGCACTTGAAAAAGCGAAAAGGAAGAGGCATTACTCCAAAATGATTTATATTTGAAATACAGGCATAGCTAAATCTTCTCCACTGAATATCACAAAATTGTTGATTGGTGAATGAGATTTACCTAAAAGTTGTATTACATCTTGGCCCAAAATTCCTCCAATTACAGCTGATGTAGGACTAAATTCCGCAAACGCTTGTCTGCTGTATGCGTCGATTAGTTCATTTGTGATTAACTTTTCCGGTAGGTTCAAATGACGACACTGTTTTAATGATAGATCTCTGAGCAATTTTTTATCTATAATTTCTTCTGGCTCTGGTCTTTCCATATCCAATAATGCTAGAATGATAGGTAAAGAACCTTTAACTCGGCGTAGTATTTGTCTTCTGGATTTGTAAAGATGTGGAGACTTGAAAATATCTCTGACTGGTCTATAACTATCTTCGATCGTTAACTTTAGGTTACCTTCTTTATTAGGCTCTATTTTGGTATATATCTTACATGGATTATCATGATGGAAATCACCTGCTTTTCCAGGAAACTGTTTCATGTCAGTTTGATACACACTAGTATGTTTGATAAAATCGGTGATTATATAACCATCTTGACCATGCACGCCACATAGGTACAATGGTATATTCAACTGTCTTGTTATATCTCCTAATTTCAACATATCATTTCTTGATAATTCTGTACCGATGATCAAGTCGAAATTTTTGTAATAACTTTCATTCTGAGTTTCAAAACTATCCGTATTGATCGTCAATTCAACTCTTTGATTCAATTGCTTTATTTGATCAACCACTAATGGTAATTTCAACTTTCCAATGATTGAATCATCGTTGGGTAAGAAAAACTGTCCTACAAAATCTTCCTCTTTGACTGTTGAATCATCCAAGATTTCCACTGATTGTAGGCCTCCCAATACCAAATTCTTGATTATTTCACACCCAACAGATGACAAATTGATAAGGAGTACTTTGGAAGACCTTAGTCTAACTTGGGTCTCCATACCCCATAAACGGATTTGACGGTCGTACAAGGCTATTTCATCATTTGATAATTTTGACATATTCTTTATATTTTTTTTCTGTATTATTCAACGCTTCTATACAAGTTGATATTTAATACAAGATCTGACGATGCATTGGCAACGAAAGATTTGTAGTATAAAATGTATAATGGCATATACCTGTTTATGAACTGTTTAACTTCGAGATCGCTCATGCCAACACCTTTAGTTTTGATCAAGTTGTGCTCTTGTTCCAATCTCCATTTGAAAACATTGGCAATGTCATCGGTATTAATGATTATATAACTGTTGATATAATTCCATATCTCTTGATACTTTTCCAAATTGGTATTCACAGATTGCAAATTGAATAATTTGTGGATTTGTAGATCTGGATTAGTGAAATATTGAACAGTAAGTTGTTGTTGATCTACTGGAGAGTACCCGAGAAACCAACCCTCAAATATGACTATGTCTATTGGTTTATCCACTAACTGATAGGTTTCAGATCTATCTCCCAAGCCATTGAATGCGGACTTATCATAGATGGGAATTTTCAAAGGTTCCCAAGTAGAACTGTTCAATATTTGATCAAAAGTGTCATTTAGTAATTGTAGATCATGAGTTCCAGGAAGGCCTCTTCCATGAAGTAGCACGTTATCACTAGTAGCATTCACTTTATCTTGTTCTACTTTAGGTAGGTAATAATCATCGATGGAGAATTGGATGATATTCTTATCCAATTGATTTTGTTTCAATTCTCTGGTCAAATGTTCAGCAAGATACGATTTACCAGATCCTTGAGGACCCGATATTCCTATAATCAATGGTTTTTGGAAGTTATGCTTGTCAATCAATTGGTTCACATATTCAATAGACTTGGATAAAGTGGTTGTCATTTATTCATATATTTTTTCTATAAAGCTTTCAACTCTTTTAATTTTGATACCAATTCATCAACACTTGCAACTTTCACACCAGCTGGTCTTTTTGGAGGTTCTTCAACTTTCAAAACTTCCAACCTATTTTCTATTTCAATTTCCAAATCTTTTGGTGTCAATTTCTCCAATGGTTTCTTCTTTGCTTTCATTATATTAGGCAATGAAGCGTATCTAGGCTCATTCAATCTCAAATCAGTTGTTATAATCAATGGAAGTTTACTTTTTAACACGTCTTCTCCCCCATCGATCTCTCTTGTTACTTCTATCTCATCATTTGGTAAAACTTTCACCTTGGACGCATTGGTCGCTTGTGACCAGTTCAATAACCCTGCTAATATCTGACCAGTTTGATTTGAATCATCATCTATCGCTTGTTTACCCAATATAATCAAATTGCTTTGTTGTTTCTCGACGATTTTTTTTAAAAGTTTGGCAACTTGTAATGGTTCAACCTCAACGTCATCTTTCACTTGAATTAAAGTTGAGGAGTCTGAACCTTTGGCTAATGCTGTTCTTAAGATATCTTGTGCTTTCAATGGTCCGATTGAAACAGTGTGTATTGAATCTACAAGGTCTTTATTTGCTTCTTTGATTTTCAAACTTTCCTCCAAAGCAATATCACAAAAGGGGTTTATGGAAAACTTGACACCCTTGGTTTCAACTCCAGTCTGAGTTTTATTGATTCTAGGTTTAATCGCGTAATCAATGACCCTTTTGACGGGCACGAGGATCTTCAATTTGCTAGACATGAATGAAGTTTGATTTGTGGGTCTGATTTTTTTTTTCACATTTTTCACTCCGATTACGCAACAGACAGAAACGAACCAAAAATTGGAAATATACAAGTTATCAAGAGAGTAGCAGTTTATATATTTAACTGAGTTCTTGTTCTTTGTTTCATTCTTTCAATTCTCGCTTTCAATTGCAGAGTAACTTCAGCAGCACGTTTCCAGTCGTCACCAGTCTCCACGTCAATAGTCTTGGTTTGAATCGTGGGTTGAATTAATGAAGTTGTGGTCTCCTTAATTTGATTTTCTTTCAATTGAACTTCTCCAAGAGACAACCGCTTTACGCCGGAGTTTATATCATTTGAAAACCTATTTGGTTTGATTTGTTGGTATTTGTACAAAGGCGACCTTGTCTGAGATCTATCCACCATGGAAACTGATTCGGTGTTTGCACTATTTCGATTCGATTGTTGCAATTTGTTAATTTCTTTTTCTTGTTCCAAGTCCTTGATTTTGTAGTTTGCTTTATCTAATTCATTACTGATATTATTAATTATAGTTTCTTTATGTTTCAATTCATTTTGAAGAATTCTTTGGTCACTTAAAAATTGATTTTTGATAGATTCAAGTTCTTTTTTCAATAATTCATTTTCATTTGTGATTATTGAAATTTGATTTTGGAATTGATGATTGTCAAATTGTATTTTTGACAATTGTTGTTTTAGTGAATCAATTTGGTTATTTCGTTCCGTCACTAAAGAATGAGACTCGGGAAAAGACGATGATGAAGCAATGGATGATGGCGGTGGCGGTGGTGATGTTACACTGATAGATCTAGGCCCCGATTTTGAAGATAAAGATCTAGAAGCCAAGCTTCTGGGTTTTTCATCTCTTTTAGCTGGTGAAGTGGCGGTACGCTTTGATGGTATAGATGACGATACTGGTTTGAAAGATGGTTGATTTTTCGATATTGGTGGATGGGTTGTTATTGGAGTTGATGAGGTTGTATTAGGTCGTGATTTTAAACTAGAATTGACTTGAGCGGTATCAAAATAGGCAATAATTTTATTCTTTCTATTTTCATCGATTTTTTCAAGGAATCTTGTCAATTCACGTTCTCCAGTGATTTTCATCAAGGTACCAATCATTTCAATTGCCGCTTGTCTTATAGGTTCTTGAGATTCATTTAATAATTTGATACCAACCTCCATGATTGAATCTATTTCATTTGATTTAGGAGGCACATTTGTAGTTGATAAACACCTTTTGAGATAATTTGTTGAAGATATTTTGTTTTGAGGGATTTTCAACTTCATTCCTACAAGTGTTTCATCAAGGATACTGGACAAGGAGGATAGAGTGAACATTGTGTCTAGTAGACTATCCATTGCTTGTGCAACCACGGGCTTTTTCTCCTTATTCCTTTCAATTACTGGTGAAAGAACCACTTGTTGATACTTTTGGAAAGTTGTTTGTAATCCCTTGGCGATCAATTCGATACAATTTGCTGATAATTGTACTACTTGGACATTTGAATCTTTCATACATTTAGCAAATATACGTAAAAGTGGTAAATAGTCGTCGGTTGTGGATAACTTTGGTGCTTTTTCAAATAATGGCAATATTTCCTCCAATACTTCTTTTCTATCTTTCCATTTAACTGAAGTGATTCTAGTTTCAAAGTCTGAGGGCAATTTATTGAGAACCTCAACGGGATCAACAAATTGTAACGGATCATAAGAATCAGCCATGTCAACATCATCACCATTTAGAACTTCTTGATTATCTTGTTGATGCTGTTGTTCCTTTTCTTTCTCTTGTTGTTGTAACTTAGTCAATCTTTTTTGAGTCATAGGTTCATCCTTGACTTTGTCAAACTCCTTCATCAAATCCTTTTGTTGGATAGGTTTCAAATCTTGGAATAAGACATTCTTCAATTGATCCTTTTGCCATTTGTAAAGTTCAACTGATAATTTCATGGTTTCATTTCTTACATTTTTGTCGCTATGAGTGAATAATTTTGGTAAATGTTCAACAATTAATGTTGGTTTTATGATCCTGCAGCCAAAGTTTTCAACCATGATCGTTAAACATGAAACACAACCACAAACTAATTTTGGTAATTTATTGGACAAATAAGGGACAATTTCCTCTGTAATGATATTTGGATCGGATAAATTCTCAACCATCAATAACACAGACTCAATTGATGACTCTTTGGTTTTTGATCTTGTAGAAGATAACCCCTTTTCACAAATGACGCCAATTATATTATAATTTTTAACCAATCTGAACACATTTTGAGGATTTCCGTTTATTTCAAGATACTTTGTGAATAATTGAAACCCAGCTTCTAAAGCTACCACGTTGGAATCAGTTAATACCGTCTTGAATATGTCGGGTTGTAAAATTTGGAATATTGAGTCTTGTTCATTTCTAGATGATTCAACCAATTTCAAACTTTCTTCATAAGACTCTTTTCTCACTTTCCAAACTTTATGAACGAGTCTTTCCTGTAAGGGCAACGAAGAATAATCGACTTCTTCTGCCATTGCAAACTTGATAACAAAAACTGTTTATTTGTGTATACAATTTTTTTGTTTACGTTTTGAATTCTTGACACGCTTGACGAGAAGTAGAACAATGCGACATTGAAAAAGTGACTTATATATTATTTATACAGTTGGAGCTTTCAAATTATATTTCCCATATATTTCATCCAATGGTTTCAAATTGAAATTCCAGTTTTCTTCCCCTGGTCTAGTTTCATAATATTTCTTTAAATTTATTTGATGGTATGGGTGGTATGCCAAATTGAACCATGGAATCAAGAATAACATATTGATACTATATTGTGAGTTTCTATTTGCAACATCTTTAGTTCTGTCATCCAATGCAGATAAATGCTCATAAAACGGAGGTATTCCCTGACTCAACAATTTCTTTACCTCGTATCTATCTTTTGCAACTTCTCGTTTATTTTCATCCCATCCCAAGAATCTTCTACTTGATTTGATATAAGCGAGGAAAAACCCACCAATGAATCCAATTGAAGTGGCAGCACGTAATGTCATACCAGTCACAGGCACGGGTTTTTTGTGTTTGCCTTGATATGGCTCGTACTTCTCCCAAACTTTCATCAATGCCGGTGGGGTTATGGTGAGAAGACCCCAGTTGAAATAATCACTAGTTCTAAAATACCTAATGACTTTAGTGAAATATGGATCTCCGTCAATCAATTCATAGTCACTATGCAATGGTGGCGCTCTGACTGGCTGGTTATGTGGTGTATATGACATTTATCAATTGCAACTGTAATTTTTTTTAATCAAGTTTTGATTGGTAAAAAAATTGTTCAAAGTCGTGTGGAAAATTTGCGAGTGCTACCATATGTGTGGGAGCTAACAGAACTCCATGAGAGTAGCTGCCTGATAGTACTCTTGTTAAATGTTATAAAAAGCTCAAATCAAATTACATTAAAAAAATGAGTTTTCTGCAAGGTGTTTGTGTTTATCTCATTCACAAGAGTCGCATACTTACTCTTCAGCGTGTACAATACTGGAAAATAAGACGTACTTCATTTCAAAAATCTTATACTTTGTTGTTATATCCTAGATCAATGTCTTTAGATTTTATGGTCCTTGATGCAACCAAACAATTGCACTAGATTGCAAGCTGAATGACACATTCATGAAAATGTCTCTTGGTTCAAGAAATTGATCGTCCACTTCATAATAGACTGATTTTAAGTCTGATTTGAGTGCAATTCTTCATCGTAGCAAAGTTACTATAGTCTAATAATTTAATGAGCTATCGAGTTTATTTATGGTTAAAATAAATATACTTGATAAGCCTACCTGAGAGTTTGTATATTTTTGCAAAAATTTAGCAGCGTCAAAATAGAAATACAAAGTACGAAGATGTAGGTTTATCTACTTTTCATTCGTTGCTGTGGGTGACAGTGTATGAAAGGCAGCATGATCTCAAGAGCCTCAAATGCCTTAACAAATGTGATACATATCAACACTGGATGAAAGAACGTCGGCTATTGTAAGTGCATAGTAATTTATGTAATTTCAACTGATGGCAATCCAAATACTGTATTGATCGCTATTTGATATCTACTTTGATATCATGATAGACATTAAAGTTACATATTGAAAAGGCAGCCCTTTGTTGTGAATGGCTGCAATTGATAAAACTGGTTGAAACGCACCAAAAAATATATTAGCCACTTTCTTTTATCATTATGCCTGTGGCATTGGCATTGAATAATGATGAACAAGACACAGAACAACCTCAACAGAAAGACTTTACTATAAGATTGGTCAACAGCATACGATGTTATAACATCCCTTTACTCAATTTCATAATTATCCTCATACTAACTATTTTCCTATACAAATTGACCACAAAATACACCAATTTGTACATGAAATCGTCCCTTATCACCATCATTATAACGAATCTAGTGCTATATGGTATATCGGAGAGCTTAGCACAGTCTATTCTCAGCTTTGACATGTCTCAACCAATGATTAATTTTAAACTTGAAGACCCTACAATTATGCCAATACATTTAAACTACTCACAAGATGATGAAGATAATGAATCAGATATAACAGAAGAAGGTTTGACTAGGTTCATTGATTATCTTAGAGATGATGAGAATTTGATAGGCGAAATTCAACCACCAATCACCGATGGATCCTTGTTTATTCCATTGACTTTCTTCCAATTCAATAGATTGGCTGGGTTTATGTGCTGGGGTTTCATAATGGCATTTGTTCAGTGTTGGTGGTATCAGTTTTTACAAATTTATTCAAAAGATCCCAAATTCATTGAGGTTCTACGCAAAGTTTTAACCGATCAATTATGTTTTTCACCGATTTCATTATTCTGTTTCTTTACTTATGGTAGTATGGTTCTAGAAAATGGAGATTGGCAAGATGCAAAGAACAAATTATCAAAAATATATTTGAAAACTTTATTGATCAATTATTCAGTATGGGTTCCTATACAATTTATAAACTTTTTGTTAATTCCTAGATCATTCCAAGTGCCTTTCAGTTCGAGTATTAGTGTATTGTGGAATTGCTTTTTGAGTATGAGAAACTCTGTCAGTTGAAAATTTCACTTATGAGATTCTGAGTTAAATGTACATTCCACCTTGAGTTAAATTATTAAATTTTCTTATCTTATGACAAATTTCGTCGATAAAGTTTTGTGGAATTTTGATTGTGTAACTTAGACATTTGAGAGCATCAATGATTGAGTCATTGTCCAATTTTTCAAACCCCAGTTGTCCTTCAGAATTTAATAATAGACATAGAACCAGATTATAATCGTTTTTTTCAAATTGTGAGATTAAACAACCACAAATTCCAGTTATGACATGGGGTGGTTTAAGAATTGGAACATCGGGCAAACCTTTATAGTTTATGAATAATTGATTTATAGGTTGATTATTATTCAAATTACATGGTGCTAGTAGGATCCAATGTTTGATTTGGGGGAATAAATTTTGTCTCAAGTATCTTGCTGTTTGGTTGTAACTGATTATGTTTTTGAAATTAGGTATTGTTATGATTATGTAGTTGTCATGTTGATATATAGGTATGGTTTCATTTGGGTATTTCTTTCTTAAATTTTCATGTTTGATCAGTTTGTACAATTGTTCATCTTCATCATAATCTGAACCATCTTCATCAACATCAAATTTGACGTCAGAATAAGATAATTCAATTTGTCCAACTTTTTTAGTCTCTGAGTATTGCATAAATTGATCTTGTACAAGTTGTAAAGTGGATGGCAAAATAAGTGCATTGGTAATATCACCCAATTCAACATTTATCAATACATTTGGGATGGGATTGGGTTTATCATCATCATTTTCATCCTCCAACGTATGGCGTGGAGTTTTATACTCATTAATCAATGGTTTTACCAACATTTAAAGCGTTAAGTAAGGAGAGTTTATTAAAGGAAAAAAAAATATCAAACCAGTTTTTTCATTTACCACCAAAATGTTTAAACGATTATACCATTCATCATCCCATGTCAACACCAACTTAATTATAAATCCTAAAACTATAGAACTGAAAATACTCAACAATGCAATTAAGTTAATTCCAAGTTATGGTTTCTCAAAACAATGTATCAATGAATCAATTAGACAGTTGAATTATTCTGATAGTTTGCAATCATTAATTTCGTGGAATGGGTCAAGTTATGAGTTTCAATTGATGATACACTGGTTGAAACAACAAAGACAAGCCTTGGAAACCAAAGCTAAACAAGATGTAGAGAATGAAGAAGATAATTTGGATTTTTTTTCCAAAGTATCTAAATTAATCAAATTTCGTCTATTACAGAATGAACCTATAGTGGGTAAATTGAGTCAAGGTATGAGTCAGTTGATTCTACCTTACAATCTCAATCAGTCCATGGAAGAATTGTATAATTTGAGTGATGATTTGGCATTCTATTCTGGCGATCAAAGTAATGACTTTAATTGGTATAGTAAGAGATTTTCAATTGCGCTGATTTACATTCAATGTGAGTTATATATGTTACAAGATAAGAGCGAATCTTTTAAAATGACTCAAGATTTCGTCGATGTGAAGATAAACGAGTTTAGAAAATTGAGTGATACCTATAACAACGTCGAGCAATGGACTATGTTTAATGGAATTAGTTTGATTAATTTGATTAAATCTCAATTGATTAGAGGGTGATTAACTTAATTTAGACCTTACCTCGATTAATTTGTTTCTAATAGATTCCATTTCGTTTTCTTCAGTCTTGATCTTTACTTCTACTCGGTTTATTTCATTTTCAATAAATTCTATACGTTTGGAGATGTTTAAATTTGCCTCTTGATAATCTTGTGGTAATAATATTGATCCAATCAATTTATAAATCTTTGAATCATCATTAAGAGTTTTGAATTCCTCTTCAACAATTTTGTTTTCTTGATATTGAGTTTCTAACTTGGATCTGGATGATATCAATTCATTAATTGAGTTTTGTAGTTTTGAAAATTCGAGTGAATATGTTTCAAATTGGGTTTTTAATTCTGAAGAAGACATGCCTGAAAAATTATTGACATGATTTTTTCTGAAACAAATCAGTCCAATTCTTGACACCAAATTGATAAAGCTTAACAAAGCTTAGGTTAATGAAACAGGATACTGGATGTAGGATCGTTACTAAATGAGACCGAGATGACATTTAGGAATGACGCATTTTTAGGAATGTTCTACGGATGTTAGCAAAACTAATCAAAGTTGTTATTGTAGTCATATCAATGGTTTAGAAGCTTTCTACTGATTTCATCACTCAATAATGTTTTCACAAGAGTTGTAAAGATGGCCATTATTTACTCATAACTGGTGCATTATGTATTAAAACTAGCATAGATTACGTTGGAAAAATATCTAGATCTTTGTCATCTATTATTATCTCAGTCACTTGTACATTGTACCTTCTGTTACCCAAATCCCCTCCATAACCAGTCATATCATGATACTCTTCAGCATCGTCTTCTTCATCGTCGAATTCTTCAATCTCTTCATCTTCATCATCATTGAAGTCCACATTGGTTTCCTCGTGACTCAGTACGTCTCCTTCTTCATCCTCTATTACTTCATCAATTAATTGAGAATTGGGTATAGGTAACAATTCCTCGGTTGCATCGTGCATTTCCTCATCCTCTTCATCGTCAATAGCATCATCATTATTTGACTTATGTTCTTGATTTAGAAAAGGTCTAGTTGGATGGTACGAAGTGTGTCGTCTTCTTTCACATTTGACCAGATTTCTCCGTCTTGATCTCAATGAATTGAGTGGATTACCACTAAGACTACTATTTCTTCGTTCAGTTGCCAAAGAACGGAGTTGTTGATAAGGGGTAGCAAACAAATCTTGATTGAAAATAAACCCTTGGCTTTCTTTGAGACTTATTATATTGTAATTAGGGAATTTGTTTATTGGGGATGAATTGGAATAAAAACTTGAAGAGAGTGAGGATGATTCATAGATTGATATCTCCTCATTTTGTACCATACTGGCGGACAAAAATGAATTTCTTCGGAACCATGGGCTTGAAGTCGAAGCAAAAGAAGAGTTTCTCCTTTGAATAATCTTTGGCTCTGGTCTGGGAGAGGTGTCTAAATTGGATGAATTTTTTTTGGTATTATTAGGTCCAACACTGGTGGAAGATTTCCGTCTTGAAGCTTTGACCATGGTGATTTAACTAAGTTGGATGGAATGACGTATATTTGGTCTTAGTAGTGTTGTGGTGGTGTGCTGGGGTATGAATTGGTTAATTGATTGATTGGTTGATAAGATAAGATTGAATAAGGGAAAAATTAAAAATTGTGATTGAAAAAACCACAATCAAATATTTTACAACATTCAACCTTCAATCCACCTATCAACTATTAATTATCAACTATCAACTATCAACTATCAACTATCAGTCTATGGTTCAGTAACCACTCAATGTCCATGCATTATCCATTGTTTATTGACTTATATATCTTGCTATAAAACTGGGGTAGTGAGTTGAATGGAAATGATAAGTTCTCACAGAGATAATCGGGTAAAATCTGCTCCAACTCACTCTGTTCATCTAAAAACACCGGTATGTAATTCACATCATTATTCTTATTCAATATCAATTGATACTTTATCACAGTTTTACCATTTGTCGAGGTTTGACTCACATCAAACACATATTTATCATCTGATTTGGTGAAATTTTGAATCTTGAGTCCACTCAATAATTCAAATAAATCCAACACTAGTGAAATCTCATTCTTTTCATCCTCATAATTCCGTATGATCTTATGATCCTCGTCCAATTGCGCCTGAGTCTTGATCTTATAACTTGTATTATCATCTCTATTAATGAAGCTTAATAGTTCTCCAGGCGAAGCCGTTAGTATATCTTCTTCTGTGATTATCTCTCTTTCAATCTTCTTCTTTGGTGATCGTTTCATTTATGGAAGGGAGAAAAAAAAAATTGAATCACCAATGTCATTTGATTCAATCTTTGAACAAAAATTAATCAATTTGAAAGACACTCAAGACTCAATAGTCTCACTATCGAAATGGGTTTTGAATGAGAATAAACCAAAGGAGGCCTCGGTGATTTGGTCAACTCATTTGAAAAAGTCTACCAATAAACTCAATTGTTTGTATTTGGTCAACGATATAATTCAACATGCAAAGAAGTTTAAGAAAAGTGAATTCTTAAATGAGTTTAAAAATGTTTTACCCAGCTCTTTGAAAGTCAGTTATGTTGAAGCCAATTCTACGGTAAAGGCTAAAATCGCAAGGCTATTGAAGTTATGGGAAGATCGAGGTATTTACACCTCGAATGATATCCAACAATTCGCCAAGTCATTGACTGAGACTGAAGATTTGTATTCTGAATTGAAACAAGTCAATCAATTATATCTTCAATTAAATCAACTAAAGTCCATTTCAAAGAGTAATCTAACCCAATTCACCATTCAAACGAAATCAGATAACATATTGGAAAAAAAAATCCCCATAATCGATAGATTAGGTAGTACTAGTATTAAAAATATACAAGATATCAAAAGTGTAAAAATACAAATCAGAAACCAATTGCATGCGTTGATGAAATCGATTGATGATAGTATAAAAGATGATGAAAATAACATAGAATTAATAAATAGTAAACTAGATGCTATACACAATACTAATAATGATGACGATGAGGACGATGATCTTCCAATGTACGAACAAGACGATGAAGACGATGACCTGGACAATGAGAATAAACCATTAAAGAAACCAAAGGTTGAGGTGGAGCCACAATCGGATGTGATGAACATATTGTCTAAATTAGCATAGTTTCTTCAAAAGGTTTCTACCCAATATAACATTGTTCAAATTTAACCTTCTACCTAAATCCTTGGCTACTTTTTGTATAATGTTTTCTTGAATTACACATGAGTACTCTCCTTGAATATATAACAAACTTTGAGCTCTAGTGGATGCAACAAATTTTAAATTCTTTTCAATGTTTTGATTTAATAAAAACACAATCGGATATTCTAATCCTTTAGATTTGTGAATTGTAGATATATTTATAGCGTTGCATTCCTCATAGTCATTAACATAATTTGAGAGAAAATGATTCACAAATTCTTCAGATGCTTGTTTATAGCTCCTATTTAATGAATTGTAGAAACTTGTTATATTTTCCCCCGTGTCTTGATTGATATATTCTCTTAACGGTTGAACCCTATTAGTTATCCTTGATAAAGATAATAGAATGTCAATTGGAGATGACAAATTTCTCTCCTCTTGTAACATGGTGATAAATTGCCGTATTGAAGTATCCTTGTAGTTTTTACTTTTGAATATTCGGTTTAACTTGGCTCTGGGATACCCAATTTTCATTAACACACTTAGCAAGGCAAAATCACTTCCGTGTCCCCCCTTTAATACATTGAGTATATCTAAGAAAATATATATTCTTGATTTTAGCCATTGTGGATCGGACTTCAAACTCACTGGAAGCAGATATCTTTGTAACACTTTCCCTACTTCCTCAACTTGGGAATTAGACCTAGCTAAAATTAAGAAGTCTTGAAATGTTAGCATACCACCAGACTCCAATATCAACTTTTCAATTTCTTTCACCATAAATTCATAACCTGAAAAAAAAACTGGAGTGGACAACAGCTCCTTCATTGATATAATCTCAGCCGGGTGGATCTTATTCACATAATCCACATTCTCAGGTGTCAATCTAAATGACTCATTCAAGTAAATTGTGTCATATTTCCCCCATCGTTTCAAAAACTGATTTATCGAATGACTCGAAGAGCCTAGAAACTCATAGATATTCTGATTAGGATCCCCTGCAAATGTCAAATGCTTAGGTTTCCCATATAACAATATAGCGTCTATGAAATCGATAATCTCAGGATACAAGTCTTGATACTCGTCCACCACAATCACTTTTAAATTGTCCACCTCTGCAATATCATCTGAAACTTGTAATATTTCAATTGCTGTTGAAATGAAATCGGAGTACCTAACCAATCCATTCTCAGTTAAATAATTCATTACATTTTTCAATCTACCATGATTGATTTTATATTTGTTAGCCACATCTTGGATTGATAATCCTGATCGCACATCTTTTACTGCATTATCGAAACTATTTCGAAACCCAAATAATCGCTTCAAACTAGCCCACGAAACATCATCCAACAATTTCAATTCCACCCGATCGGGTAGATACTCCTTATAGTATTTCTCTACTATCTTACTTGCATAACTATGAAACGTCTTGACGGTTATATTTTCATCAATCACTTTGTTTAATAAGTTTACCGTTTTATTCGTGAATGATAAAACTAAGATCTCTTCTGGCTTTACTCCATCTCTGACAATTCTATTGATTCTTTGAGTAAGTGTGTATGTTTTTCCTGTTCCTGGTCCAGCTTTCACTACTAATGTCGTTGATGGTTTGTAATTATGCTCGACTACTTTATTTTGCTGAAAAGTTAACATGGAAAAGATAAAACAATTACTACCGATACAAGAACGACAACCATTTAAATACGCTAATGAGGTATTCACCACTGAGCTTATTCTAGAGCATCAAAGAAGTGTTTATGAGAAATCTGAGCCTTTAAATTTGGAATTTGACTCGTTCAACAATAGACTAAACCAATATAAACAAAAGATCAAACCAATTGGGTCAATCTTGGATGAATACGCCGAGAAATTATCAATTTATTCGAAAGAGATAGCTAGTCTTGAAACTAGGTCTCGATCGGCAAATGTCAATTTTAAAGTGTTTGACGATGTCGATAAAACAATCTTGGAACGAGTCATCCCACCAAATTATGTAAAAGATGTCAGTGGGAATGTCAATGTCGATACAATCAAATTCTTAGAGAAAGCATCACCTTCTGAAGAAATAGATTTGTTGAAATACAAAGCAGTGGAACTGATACGAAACAAACTTATTCAATCAATTCGACAATTGAGAGATGGCAAGCCTTCACAATTAGTACAGAAAGAGATGATAGATCAAAGGGAATTGTACCATTTCTTATATGAAAATCATTCTGAATTGGCTATCCAATTACGTACAGCTTACTTTTACACCATGAGATGGTATTATAAAAGTACATTCACTAAATATATCCACGCTCTTGAACATATCAAACCAAAACCAATTGAACCATTCAGTCATGAATATTTGAATTTGGAAAAACGTAAATTGGAATCACCTAAGGCTATCCTTGGCCAAATTGCCGAATCATTTCCATTTCAAAAGTATTTTGATTTTGTCTATATACAATTCTTGACGGCGTTGTTCGATAATGTCGTCACTGAATATTATTTCACCGTTGACTATTTCTATTTCGGAAATGAAAAGGAAATTAGAGTAGCTGATATTTTCGATCCTGTTTTCGAATTAGGAAAGAAGTTCTTAACAGCTTTGAATCCAGATGCTTTCGGCGTTTTAAATATCATCAATTTCATCAATGAAAGTCATAAATATAAAATTCCCATCCTAGACGATTATTGCAATCAACTATTGTTAATTTTATGGCCACTATTTTCAAAATTGATCGATAATACTTGTGAAATATTGAAACGAGAGATGTTAAAGAATAAAAAAATTACTTTAGCTCCATTGAACATAACGCAGCAGTTTGGTCAGTACTATTCAAACTTGTTGAAATTGACTCCGATAAGTAACAGTATCATAAGATTAAGAAGTACCTATGAAAAATATTTGACAAACTTGTCTAATGCATTGAAAGAGGGAAAAGAAATGTTTCTATACAACAATTTCTTCATCATCTCGAGTATCTTGAAAAATGACGAGCAAGACGATAAACACTTTCAATTATTAATAGATGCATATAATAAAAAGTAAATTCACACTTCACTAATTTTCGAAAACAACCCACATAATTGAAGATAGGTCGCTACTCCTTCTAGGACTCTCATATGAACAAATCCAATCTCTTTCAATACTTGTAGTCTCTTTTGTTCATCAACATCGATGGTCTTAGCAACTTTAAAACTTGACGTTACTATATCTATGGCTGAGTATCCTTTGTACCATAGTCCATCCAATAGCTCAATAGCCTTGTCGATATCTTTATTCAAACAATAACCTAGAATTCTTTTAATAACCAATGGATGTGGTTGATCAACAATTTTAAACACATTTACGTCGTTGACAAATTCAAATCCTGCAACTGTACTTTGTAAGTTGTTAATGGCTTGTCTCATATCACCTTCACTGGTGAATATAAGAGCTTGTAGTCCCTCAGTATTATATTGCACATTTTCCTTTTGTATGATCTCCAATAATCTTGATAAAACCTCTTCGTCATTCAATTTATTGTATTTTAGTATGGCACATCTACTCTGCAATGGTTCAATAATCTTTGAGCTTTGATTACAAGCAAATGCAAATCTGGTGGTATTCGAGTATATTTCCATCGTTCTTCTCAACGCTTGTTGTGCCCCTGGGGTCATGGAGTCTGCTTCATCTAATATAACAATCTTCTGTTTACCAGGGGGTAAAGAGATTTTAGTCTGAGCAAATTGCTTAATTTTGTTTCTCACAACATCTATACCTCTATCATCAGAAGCATTCAATTCTAATGTGGCTTGATGATAAAGATCTCCCAATAACTCATAGGCCAAACAATGAATCGATGTCGTTTTTCCTATACCTGGCAATCCCGATATGATCATATTGGGCATATTTCCATCTTGGGCAATTGACTTTAATCTGTCAATAGTCTCTTCGTTCCCTACTATATCATTCAATATGTGTGGTCTGTATTTTTCAACCCAGGGTAATTCAAGCATTGATGACGCGTAAAAATAATTTGGAAATTTATTGAGAAATTCTATAAATTAAAGATACCGATATATTACAAGGTGTTCTTTGGTAAGTTGGCATTGAATGTGTCAACAACTATTGTAAAATGACATTATTCACAATTCAGGACGCTTGAACGGTGAACAATCTCCATCCTTTGCTATACAATGATTTAGTGGCCCAAACAAGATTTGATTCCTCTATGAGATTGTTTCAACTGTTGTGATACAAATCATTGCTCTTTTTAAAGTAATAAATAAACTACTTGACCTCTGTATTGAAAATTTATCCGCATTCACCACTGGATCAAATCTCATTTCTCTTGTATTACTCGAATCAATCGATGCTTTCAATTTAGTCGTCGTAATTTCCATTCCAAACCTCATCTTAGGGAAGGACCTGTTATATATTTATTCATCGTACTCAGCCAAAAATAATATTTTTTCAACAAGGGTACTTCAACAAGGGTACTTTGCACCCATGGATACCCACATAGTAATAATGAATCATTCATATTGACTTTCCCATTTTTGAGTCCAGACATGGCTGATAGTAATGAAAATGTACCTGAGCCAATCGTGATTACGACAAACTCTCCCTTTTAATCTTGAAATCGATGTTTTTCCACCCACCAAATACGATTTCATCACTGGAAAACACAAAAATCCCACTTATACCATTACTGAATGACTTTTCTATATGAAGTTGATGCTGAGCTGTCCCGAAATTCCCCAATTTCGAAAATATCTTGTTTTTGTTCTTCATAATGCATACCTTGAACTGGATGCTGAAGAGCACTATCCATAAGATTAATCTGCTACACCTCAAAATTCACATAAATCGACAGAACAAAGTTTTCGAGTATTCAATTTATTTTTACATCGTAATATTTGGTCTGTCCTTCGTTATTCAACAATTTCTTCAACCATGGGATGTCAACATCATCTACCTGCTCTAACAAATCAAATAGTACTCCTTCTTGCCTGGATATACCAATTATCGACGTTTCTAATTCATCAAATGTGCTTTTTGGCAACTGAATCAACTTCACATTCTCTTGCCTACTTGCAGTAATACACAATTGAGGAAATATATCAGCCAAAACAGGATTTATATCATTTTTGCAAACGATAACGTATTTGATAATTGACTGAGAAGGGTTTTTTTGTGCTTGTCTCTCTAATGCCTTCACTACCGAATTGAACCCCCTCAAGTGATTCCCCGTCTTCAAGTACGATTTCAAAAGGTTGGTTATATCACTTTGAGTCTCGGGTTTTATGAATGGCCAATTATTCGATGTGTAGGGGCTGTCCAATATTGGTTTGAACACTTGTTTTTTTCGTGCTTCTGTTTTCTTCATAGACGAGATGGAATTGTTCACATTTGATTTCTTGTTTGGTTTAGTTATTTTGTTTGGTTTTGCCATGATGATCATTGGAAAAAAAATACAGATACAAGAGAAAGACATGTTGATAAGAAATGAAAGATAAGTTAAAGGGTTTAATTGGGTAGTTTACATCTTTGATAAATTGTGCTCTTTGATATTTGATTTCTGTCAATGGGAGAATTAATGGGAGAAGCGTTTGACGTGTTTGTTAAATTTGTGCTTTATAGCTTTTTTTGCAACAATTTCGGAAATCTTGTAGCACTTTGTTGAGTAATTGATGTGATTGAAATACCACATGGCTCTGAGGGTCCGTGTTCCAGACCTCATAAGTGAAGCAAAGGCTGTGCTGATCAGTCATGAGCATGTTCAGCTCCTATACCATAGTCTAAATTCCTCTTTTTCAACTCATTGATTAAGCTTGTAATATAGCCTTACTCTCTTTCAAGGGAATGTTTTGCATAATAAGTAATTTGCCAGCACTGGTTGAGATTCTAGGAAATGTGGCTCCGTCGATTTCGATTTGCGGAGTTTTTGCTTTCTCAACCGTATCGACATACGCTTCAATATCATTCATATTGAATCTTTTCACCAAAGTCAATCTGAAAACAGTTCTTATTTCTAGTAAGTCAGTTGAGGATCACTTTCATTAAACTTTCGTGAGTAGCACATTGAATGAGTTCTAGTTGTAGTTAATTTACAGAGACGATCAATGATTCATATTCAATTCATTGTCAGTTTATAAATGTAATTTGGTATCATCTCTTTGCAAATGTTAAGATTCTTTATTAAACTATACAATACTAAATGCAATTATTTTTCCTTTTCTTCTGGATGATACTCTGGAGACCTGACAGGACTATAACTCATTGAAGGTGAAGTAGGACTATAACTCATGGATGGTGAAGTAGGACTATAACTCATGGATGGCGAAGTTGGACTATAACTCATGGATGGCGAAGTTGGACTATAACTCATTGATGGCGAGGTAGGACTGTAATTCATCGATGGTGAAGTAGGACTATAGCTCATTGATGGTGAAGTAGGCGACCATTGAGGACTTGAAGGTGAGAAGTTTGAATTTGATTGTTGATTTGATCCAGGAGAAAGTGGCGAGAAATGAGGACTAGTAGGCGAGTAAGATGGAGAGCCACCATTACCCATTTGAGGCAGACTAGGCGAGTATGAATTAGCCATGGCCGGTGAGGTTGGACTATATGCGGGACTGGTGACATTGTTTCCATAAACTTCGTACGAGGGGGAGGTTGGCAGTTGGCCATAATCAGCACCAGGATTATAATTGAAGCTAGGCGACGTGGCAAATGAAGGACTCGATGGACTATAAGATGGTGATGTTGCTTGTTGATTGTATGGTGAGGTAGCAAATGGACTTTGATTACCAAAGTTCATCGGAGATGTACCGCCGTATCCATAAGGACTAGTGGCCGAATAAGCTGTAAGACCACCAGTATTTGATTTATCGTTATAAACTTGGATTGGTGAGAACAGACCTTCACTGATTTGTACATTCTCGTCAACTTGCATTTCTTGATAAGGAGTTGCACCACCGTCCTCAATCAATTCAACTTGTTGCTCAGCTCCTTTCAACATTGAATCATCCACCATAACGTCAAATGCACCCGTACCCAATGGTGCCATTTGACCCAACATGACATTCTCTGAAATACCCCTACAATCATCTACTTCAGCTGACGCTGCTGCATCTAATAAGATCTCAACTGTTTCCTCGAAAGAACATCTCATCAATGCACCAGTGTCGGAACGATTGATACCATGACGGGTAATCGCCATCAAATGACCCCTAGACGTCATTACATCAACCAATAAAGCCATATGTCTATAATTAACATAAGAACCATCAAAGGCGATGACGTTCAAGATTTCTTTGAATAATGCCGATCTAGTAGCTTCGATACCTAAGACACTCAAAACTTCAATGAAATCATTGGAGTAGGTTCTTGACGCATCAACACCAGGAACAGCCATGACATCGGCTAAATTGACCCCATCGGTTTCCAAAACCCATTCTTTTCCTTGCTTGTATTCTCCAATTTCGTCAACATAAGATGTTTTATGTTGCATCATAAACACTTTGGTTATTCCAGGTATACCTCTTAATGATATCGATTCCAACATATGAGCTTCGATTCTTTTAAGTAATTGATCTTCTTCTGCGTCATCTTCATCTAGTAATTTTGGATCACGAATAACTCTACAACGAATAATCAATTTGTCAGCAGTATCATCCGACCAGATAACAAATAAATCTTCTTTAAAATTATCCTTTATAGTTTGAGCCACTTGCGACATGACCAATTGTTTATCCAACATCTTAGCTCTGTCCAATTCCAAACGCAATAACCAAGGCGATTGTCTATCAATAGATTCTTCTATCTCCGCATCTGGAATAGCAAAATATGCCTCAACAGTGTCATAATCTTCATCAATTTTAGTAGTTCTAGGGTCTTCATCGTAATAAATTTCTGTTGATGAGGTCACATTTTTCAAACTAGTATGTTCAATAATGGATTGGATTTGTTTTGCTTTTTCAATATCAGAAGCAATCTCTGGCTTAAGATACACTGTCATTGCTGGTGTTTTGATGTTTTTAGCAACATTCAAAATCTCTTTAAGACGAGGAACACCCAAAGTGACATTTTTCGATGAAACACCGGCATAATGGAAAGTATTCAATGTCATTTGAGTAGCAGGCTCACCAATAGATTGAGCTGCAATAACACCCACCATTTCACCAGGATGAACAATCGATTTTTGAAATTGCGATTCGATTTCTCCCAATACCCATTCGAAAGAAGAAGAATTTAATTTGAATTCGGAAACAACTCTTCTTGCAGATAATCTCGATCTTAATAAGCATTGGAATAACATCGTGGCATTTTCTTGAGCTTCATTTGCTAATGAAGATTCACCTCTAACGACTAGTAACTTCTTACAAAGTTCTCTAACCGATAAGACAATATCATCCAACTTCAAATCTGAAGCTTTGTACCTACCCGAATGGAAAATTTGTTGGGCATTCTGTATAACTCTTCTCAAATTGACTGGTAAAGGCCAAGAAAAGTCACCATTTGGAAAACAAACTTCACGAAGGTATTTTCTATCATCTAATAATTGTTGGTACTCTTCGTTTAATATCTTTTGTAATTCTACATCGCCTTGTATTTCCTTACCCGATTCAATCAATCCTTCAAAAGATTCCTCAAGAACATCAATTTTATATCTCTTTTCAAAAGCTTCGTCTGATCCAGGAATGGTATCAACAGATTGTTTCTCAACTTGAGTAGCATCAATACCATCTTCACCGTAGATGAATTGTATAATATCACCAAGAGAGTTTCTGGTGGTACCGTCATAATGAACCATGATATCCTCCAAAGCTTTGACCAATCTTCTTTGAATATAACCAGTTTCAGCTGTCTTAACCGCGGTATCAATCAACCCTTCTCTACCAGCCATGGCATGGAAAAAGAATTCTTGTGGTGTAAGACCTCTCAAATAACTATTTTCAACAAAACCTTTGGATTCAGGACTATAATCATCTTTAGTAAAGTGCGGCAAGGATCTATCAGAAAATCCAAACGGAATTCTTTTACCTTCAACAATCTGTTGACCAACACAAGCACTCATTTGGGAAATATTAATAAACGAACCTTTAGACCCCGAAGTGACCATTTGTTTGACATTATTCAAATCTTTTAAACTCATTTCTGCAGACCTACCGGCGGTATCTCTAGCTTGATTTAAAACTCGAGACACGTTATGCTCGAATGATTCTCTAAGAGTCATACCTGGTTCTGGCTCTAATTTATTATTCTGTGCATCGATGATAATTTCTTGGACTTTAGCTTTCGCTTCTTGAATGGTTTTAGTAATATCTTGCATTGTTGACGAGTCAGCAATGGTATCACCAATACCAATAGAAAACCCGTTATGGAGAAGCCAAAAGTTAACCACTTTTTGAATGGAACTAAACAACTGGGCACAAATTTGTGGACCTTTTTCTCTAAACACAGTGTGAATTAATCCTCCACCTGTGGCACCAACAGTCTTCTTATCAACTACTCCAAACATGATTTCCCCGTCAACAATCAACATACCTGTATCATTGGGACTGAGTAAATCTCTACCTCCATCAAACCTTTGCAAATGAATACCTTTCGGGATGGCTAATGAAAGTAATTGTTTACCAGACCATAATGGCTTAGGCTTTATTATTGCAGGAGGAGGTATGACACCATCCCAGTTAGGTATCCAATAACACATATTCATAACTTGATCATATTCAATAAAAATATCTCTCAATGTCATTTTTCGAACACCACACAAGGTATCTTGGACAATACCCATGACTGGCTTATTTGATTGAGGAGACACAATTTGCAACGGAACTGCACAAATTTGTGACAACTCAGATCTTGTCTCTGGAGATTGTGGAACGTGCAAATTCATTTCATCCCCATCGAAATCAGCATTATATGGAGATGTGACCGATAAATTCAATCTGAATGTGGAATATGGCATTACTTTGACTCTATGAGCCATCATACTCATTTTGTGCAAAGATGGTTGACGATTGAATAAAACCGGGTCATCATCCATTAAATGTCTTTCGACTTTCCAACCGTATTGTAAAGCCAAATTTCCCTTATTATAACGTAAATCAATACGATCACCTGTATCTCTGATTACATATTTGGCACCGGGATGTTCATTTGGACCATTTCTTACATATTCAGTAAGTTTATGAATGTTAAAAGGGGTAACTATTTCTGGATAACTTAATGTTTTAGCAATAGATATTGGCACACCAACTTGATCTAAATCCAAATTCGGATCACCACTAATGACAGTTCTAGCAGAGAAATCAACTCTTTTACCCATCAAATTACCACGCAATCTTCCTTCTTTACCTTTAAGTCTGGCTCTAATAGATTTGATCGGTCTACCAGTTTTTTGTAATGCTTGAGGCTGACCAGCAATATCATTATCCATGTATGTTGCCACGTGAAATTGTAATAAAGATTCAAACTCTTGAATGACATGCTGAGGAGAACCATCCAATTCCAATCTACTAACATTAATATTCGCTTTGAGTATATCGGCCAACTTGAAAGTTAAATCATCCTCACCTCTGGCTGTTTCGTTAAAGGCAATGGATGGACGCACCGGTGGGGGTGGAACTGGCAAAACAGATATTAACATCCACTCAGGACGAGCATAATCTTCATTGTAACCCAAATTATGTGCATCCTCGGGACTGATATGTTTGAAAACGTTCAAAATCTCACTAGGAGTGAGTAATCTTTTTTCTGGTTGTTCCTCATCTTTGCTTGTTTTCCAAGTACCGTACAATTTTAACCCATCTCTTCTAATCGATGGTTGTACATGGCCACAACTATCCTCAGTTGCCTCGCACTTCATTTTGGTTTTAGCCAAAGACCAAACCGCATGAAAACGTTTTTTTGGGTCTCTTATTTTAATCGCTTGAGCCATCTGAGGATTTGAACTATCCAATAACAATTTCCCACAATTTAAACAAACAGCCTCTAAAGTCTTTTTGATTTTGGCGATAAACCCAATATGAAAAACAGGTTTGGCTAATTCAATATGACCAAAATGTCCCGGACAAGTTTGCATTTCCTCATTACAAGTTTGACATTTGAAATTTCTATCGATCGAACCTAATCTCGGATCGTTAAGCCCTCCAACCCTTGGTTTCTTAGTCGACTGATCAGTAGTTTCAGGAAACTCAATCTTGACCGAAGAGATACTTTTGATCTCTTCTGGACTGAGTAAACCAAAGAAAATTTCCTTGACCGTTCTCAACGGTGTTGAATCATTCATCGTTTGATATTTATTGAACGTTGTCAGCTAATCTATAAGAATGATGTGTATAATATAGTATTAATAATATGCTGATTTGGCTAATAAATAGATGATATGGGTTTGTTGTATGGTGTGATTGATTGTTGATAGATGGTGGTGGAAATGGGGTGGGCTGAATTTGTTTTTCTATCGATTTTTCAAAAAATTTATTCTTTTTTTCGGTCAAAAATGCACGACTATGACTGGGTTTTTTGCCACTACTAGTGGTATAGAGGTAAATGAAACGAATATGTGTCTTTGGTCTATATAACAGGATGATTGTAATGATTTAATGCTAGCTAAAGAATTTGGCCATAGCTTTCTTTTCCTTGTCTTTTCTACTTTTTAATGAAGCTTTAACATCGTTTAAACCTTTTTGAATAGCTGGATCAGTAGGTTCCAAGTCTAACGCTTTTTGCAAAAATTCCTTAGCGGAATCTTCATCCTTACATAGTAAATAGCCCATTCCTTTTCTATACAAGGCTTTGACTTTTGATTTCTCATCTATTTCGTCCAAGTTTAACACTTCGGTAGTCAATTGGACAACTTCTTTACCGTATTTCAACTTTAAACCAACCAAAGCAGCATTCAAATGACATGATATTTTCAATTTTGATAATGTCTCCAAATCTTCTTGTTTCAAATCATCAGGGAAGTATTCACTCAATAAGGTGCAGCACTTTTTGTACTTATCGAACGCCTTTTGTAAGCTTCCTTCTTTTAAATACTTTGTCCCCAAATCTTTAACTTCACCAACCATGTTGAAAATTTCTTGTGGATTCTTCAAATCGATGTCATTATCTTTCAAATAATCTTCATATTTATCGTCTCTTTCTGGAAGTTGGTCAGTTTCACCAGAATCTACGATCTTCCAATCTTGAATAGGTTTGTCAGATTCAGTCTTGCAATTCTCAATAGTTCTAACCAAAGACTTTCCTGCTACTACTTTACCAAACACTACGTGTTTGCCATTTAAATGAGGAGTTGGAACAGTAGTGATAAAGAATTGAGAACCATTGGTATTTGGACCAGCGTTTGCCATCGACAATAAAAATGGAACATCATGTGTCAATTGGAAATTTTCGTCTTCAAATTTCTCTCCATAAATTGAGACTCCACCTGTTCCGTCTCCATTAGTAAAATCCCCACCTTGTATCATGAAATCTTTAATGACACGGTGAAAAATCGAACCGGCATACTTCTTGGTGGTACATAATTCTCTGAAATTCTTAGCAGTTTTTGGAACTACATCGTCAAATAGTTCAAACACAATTCTGCCTGATTGTTGGCCATTTGAAACGTCAAAGTAAACGAACATGGAATGAAGTTTAGTGCGGAATAAATTATGAAATTTTTTTTCTCATTAGTTGACATATATTATTTAGTATTACATTTACTTAAGTATATCAAAGTATGGATGATTCATGGCTTCTTTAGCGGTTAATCTCTCTTGATGGTCATATCTCAATAATTTATCAATAAAGTCCAAGAACTCGTTTGTTACTAAATGCTGATTATTATCATTTATAAATCTCTCCCATGGTCTTCTATTATAAAACCCTATATCTTCATATTCATCTCCCAAAGTTAAGTCATATTTCTCTAAATATTTGTTTAAACTGTTTGAGCCCAAGACCCTAACGATTTGTACTAATTGATCAGTATTTGATTTACCATGGAAAAAAGGTTCTTTCATAAATACCATCGATGCCAACATACACCCGAAAGACCATAAATCTAATGAATAGTCGTATAACCTGTAATCAACTAATAATTCTGGTCCTTTGAAATATCTAGACGCAACTCTGACATTAAATTCCGTACCTGGATGATAGTATTCTGCCAATCCCCAATCAATCAATCTAAGAGTTTTCTTTTCGTGGTCAATCATAACATTGTGTGGTTTGACATCTCTGTGCATTATACCCATCGAATGAGAATAATCCAAAGCTTTGAGCAATTCATACATGTAAAATCTAATATCGTAGTCTGTGAATGTTGGGTATAGTGTTCGAAAGTCAATATTATTGATATGCTCGAATATAAGTCCGGGGGTTTTAGATTGTGGCTCTCTTACTACATCAAATAATTTGACGATGTTTGGTCCATCATATAGATTCTTCAAAATAGATATTTCCCTTTTAATTTTCTTGCGTTTAACTGGTTTAAGAACTTTAATGACCACTTTCTCTCCTTTGATCAAGTCAATTCCCAAGAATACTTCCGAGTATTTGCCTCTTCCCAATTTCTTGATTATTTCATAATTCTCTTGTGGATTCCACTTGATATTTAATTCATCATAATCCCAATACGCTTGAGGCTTGGTGCTTAGAACATCCGAATACACCCTTGATATACTAGTGACTGAATTACGCGACATGAATCTCGATACAAGAATGATTATAAACGGTAAAAACAACAATTTGGTGTTAAAAATTTTATTTACACTTCGCACTACTGTTGATAAGAGAGATATATTTAACCTACTACAAACTCAACTTACCAAACTTATCACTCAACTTCTTCGCGTCTTTCCCCTTGGATACCGAACTAGCAGCTAGACGTATGTTTGTTTTTTCAATATCTTTCTTTGCAAGCTTCCTGCCACCACTTTCAAGTTCATAATTCTCGAGAAATTCATCTAGCAAACCTTCAAAATCGTTTCTTTCTTCTTTCATATCAAATGGCTTATAATCGTCTTCTGGATCTTCTTGGTATTGTTTGTTGAGAATTTCATATCGATCATCTAGTAGTGTTAGTCCTTCTGTTCTGTTCAATGCTGAAGATGACATCGATGTGAAAGATCCTCCCCCTTTCCTTTTTGTAAATTCTGGTAAGGATCCTAGATCATCAAATTCATCCGAATAGTAATCCCGATCCCAATCATCTTCTACTTCATTTTCTGCACCCTCGTAATCATCATCTGCTTGGCCAGATTGAATCAAATTATCTAGCTCATCATCAGAGCCTATGTATGCGTCATCCTCTAGTGCCTCTAGAACTTCCCTCAATCTTGGGTCCAAATCAGGATTAAACCCTTTAAATTCGTCAGGTATACTTTGATTCAAATCTCGGGATATTTTATTCTTGCCCTTTGAAGGCACATTGTCTGGAAACAATTCTTCTACAGGGACAAACACACCTTCCCCCATTGGCTTTAAATGTTGCATGTAATCATATTTCGAATCATCATAAGTGATCCCATATTGTGCTGCTAATCCTTCATTTTCTCTCATTCCCTTGACATTCTTCTTCAACTCTTTGACCCCCTTCACTAAAACATGGCCCGAGGATTCGTCATCGTAATATCTTGGGTCATCGTGCGCTCTATGTACAACGTTATATGTTGTTGCGTTTTTCTTATCAAACTTCATGAGATGAGTTAAAAAAATATATAATAAGTCAAGTCTATACAAAAACATTTAAAGTTCGATCTTACGACTGGAACTTTGACACCATTGAAATTAATGCAATTTTGATAATAGGTAAATTTGTTTATTGATTTATTGGACCTTATTATAATAACTTTATTTTTGATGGATACGGAATACTCCCACGGCACTTCAAAGGGTTTGGATGGAGCTGTAGACTTGGACAGAGGTAGTGACAAGGAAATATTCTCTTCATGGCCAAAATTTTTCGTCACTTCTTCCGCTATATCTTCTTCTACTATCAATTTTTTGGGTTTCACTTCTGATAATTCACCTTTTGCAGACATCTTCGGTAAAGAATATGCTCTATCTAGTGAAAGTTTATACAACGATTCAACACTTTCAATGCACCATTCAATTAATATCAATTTCAAATCCTCATTTTCCTGTATCCATTGATAACAATCTGTGTTGATGCAGCAGTCAAATACTATTGAAGGGATCCCTTTCTTATCGGTTGTAGATTTCTCTTCCGAAACATTTATAGGAATTTCCCATTTATTTTCAATAATTAAATTAAACGTGTCCTCATTAAATGGTTCCGGCTTTGGCACATCTGGTGAGTAACAAACATTGATGAAGATCTTGAAATCGGCCCTTGTTTTAACGACAAATCCTGGCGTTGGCATAAGAAAAAAAAAATACACCAACTGTATGAATATTTTAATTTATTCTGGTCCTGGAACAACGACAGAAAGTGTCAAGCATTGCGTGGATACACTTCGGACCTACTTATCTTCATATTATGCAGTCATTCCGGTATCTGAATTGGTATTGTTAAATGAACCATGGATGAGAAAAACCGCCATGTTGGTAATACCTGGGGGTGCTGACCTTCCGTATTGTCGAATTTTCAATGGTATGGGAAACAAGAAAATCAAAAAATTCGTCAAAGATGGAGGGAGATTTATGGGATTTTGTGCTGGTGGTTATTATGCTTCAGCGAGATGTGAATTTGAAGTTGGAACAAATCTTGAAGTCAGTGGATCAAGAGAATTGGAATTCTTTCCTGGTACCGCAAAGGGATGTGCATTTAAGGGATTCGAGTATCAGTCACAAAAGGGAGCTAGGACATGTAAATTGATTACTCTGTTCCCAAATTGCCCTTCGGTAAATAATTATTATAATGGCGGTGGCATATTTGCAAATGCTTCAAGGTATCCAGTAGAGATCTTGGCAAGGTACGAAACGTCCGAAATAGAAGATCCAGAACAAGCGGCCGTGATATATAGAAAATACGGAAAGGGAGATGTCATTTTATCCGGCACTCATCCAGAATACCCCATTGAAGATGAGTATAACACAAAACAGTTTATGAAGGAATTGTTGCAAAAGTTGAACTTGAAAATAGAAGAAACAATTATTCCAAAAATAACTCCAATGTATGTTTTTTCACCATTGCGTTTGACTCAAACTATTCATGAACACGATAAGTTGGTGTTTAACTCAGAAGAAGAAGGTCAGCACATTTTATTTCCTTCTTATTATCCAAAATTAGTACCATTCAAAATTGAAAAGTATTTCAATCATCTCGATAGTAATGTTATTGGTAAAGATTTTGCATACCAAGAAGTTATTACGTCCACTAACACTATCTTGGAGAAAAATCCGTCTTTTCTTAAAGAAGTACCCCATGGGTTCACCCTCACCGCTTCAACACAAGTAGCAGGTAAAGGAAGAGGAGGCAATGTTTGGATCAATCCTAAAGGAGTTCTTGCAACCTCAGTCGTATTCAAAATTAAAGACTCTTCCAAAATAGTTACCCTTCAATACCTCTGTGGATTGGCATTGATAGAGGCTATTTTAAATTACAATGCTCAGCCTGGAAATGGCGCTGGCTATGAACAACTTCCAGTAAAGTTGAAGTGGCCCAACGATTTGTACATATTAAAGCCGGAATACTTTCATTCGTTTGATGAAGTGGTGGACTTTGTTGATGGCGAAGATGAGAAATGGGTCAAAATTTCAGGAGCGTTAATAAATTCACAATACATCAATGAGACATTCCATTTGATATGGGGTGCTGGTGTCAATGTGTCAAACAAAGCCCCAACTACATCATTAAATTTAGTACTAGAAAAATTGAATCTGATACGAAAAGAGCAAGGTTTAACTCCATTAGCACCAATCGAGCATGAGATTTTATTAGCAAAAATAGTAAGCACATTAGACAAATTCTATTCTGTTTTTATCAAGTCAGGATTGGAACCTTTTCTACCACTATATTATAAAAGATGGTTTCATTCGGGTCAATTGGTTTCTGTAGATGGTATGAAGTGTGTTATCAAGGGAATAACCTCTGACTATGGTTTACTAATAGCTGAACAAGGCAACAGAACATTGCACCTCCAACCAGATGGCAATTCGTTTGATATATTTAAAGGTTTGGTGTATAAAAAGAATACATAGAGTTTAAAAAACCGTTCATCGTGTAATTTTATTTATTTATTTTCAGTACTTTTGATTTTGATTTTCCCAAATGAAGGTCAAAATCACAAACTACCAAGCTTTCAGTACATGGCATTGGGCAGGTGTAACCGAGGAGTTGTGTGGGATCTGTCGAGTTTCATTTGATGGATCATGTCCTAATTGTAAATACCCCGGTGATGATTGTTCAATCATTCTTGGTTCAGGATGCACACACAATTTCCATCTACATTGCATTATCAAATGGTTAGAACAAGACACTAGTAAAGGTCTTTGCCCCATGTGTAGACAGATATTCACATTCAAAGAAACTACTCCAAGCAGTCAGATCAAAGAGTTGAACAATTTGATCGATGGTCATAAATTGATACGAGAGAGACAAGACGAGTTTGATTAATTTTTTTTCCTCAATGTTTAGATCGATAATTTGTTCACCAATAATCAAAACCCCATTGGTTAGAACCCAGTTTGTCAAGTCTCAATTTAGCAGACTGAAATTCACATCTGCAGAATTAGAAGCTGCAAAAGAATTAAGATTATCGAGATTGGGCTGGTTGAAAAATTTGCCAGAAAAATGGATTCCATACTTTGAATTAATGAGATTGGAAAAGCCAGTGGGAACTTGGTTGTTATTGATACCGTGTTATTGGAGTATCACAATGGCCTCATACTCAATTGCTGCGCCACTCACCACTACATTGTCCACCATTGGACTTTTTTCAGTTGGTGCATTGGTAATGAGAGGTGCTGGGTGTACTATCAATGATATATGGGATAGAAATTTGGATAATCAAGTGTCAAGAACGATGGAAAGACCCATTACAAGTGGAAGAGTTACTGTCCCAAAAGCAGTTGCATGGCTTGGAGCGCAATGTCTAGCTGGACTAGCTGTCTTATTGAGCTTACCATTTGAGTGTTTCTATATTGGGGCGCTCTCATTACCGTTTGTATTTGCATATCCATTATTCAAACGATTCACATATTATCCTCAGGCTATTTTAAGTATTTGTTTCAGTTGGGGTTGTTTATTAGGGTTTCCTGCAGTTGGAGCTCCTTTAAACTTGATGGTGGCTATACCTTTATTTATTAGTAATTGGATTTGGTGTTTGACGTATGATACGATCTATGCGCATCAAGATAAAAAGTATGATATTAAAGCTGGAATAAAATCTACTGCATTGGCTTGGGGCCATAAAACTAAACCCATTTTAAAAGGTTTGACGGTGGCTCAAGCTGGATTTTATGGCTTAGCGGGCTTCATGAACTCAATGGGTCCTGGATTTTACATATCGGGTGCCTATGCAATCACTAGATTATACAAACAAATCATAAATGTTGATTTAGATAATGAAAAGTCATGTTGGGGAGCTTTCACTTCCAATATCAAAACTGGTTTTATATTTTGGTCAGGTATTGTATTTGATTATTTAGTTCTATTAGCTAGTCAATTCATGTGAATCAGAGACCTGAGTTTTATCACTATTTAATATATCAAGGATGTTGTTAGCGAATCAAAGAATTTTTGATGCTTTGGTATGTATTTAGATATTGAGCCTTAGAAACTTCAAAAAGTGTCGATCAGTCACTTTGCTCCTCATAAAAAGATAATACTAGACGTCATTCTGAAATATAAAGAAAGCACAGCTCGTTGTTATGCATTATTCAACAATTGTTAACTAGTCAATTTTTGTAATCTAAGAGACTCGTATTTGCTAATATTCTTGTATAGTGTCTTTTTCCGCGATATATGCTGATATTCGATGTATATGGCTTGAAGATACTTTTGAAGGTAAATTAAAGGGAAGTCTTTAGGAAGATTAGATAAAACATAATTCACTGAAAAATGACGCTCATTGATCAAGTGCGATATAGCCATAGGATGAGGAAGATAAAATGTGAATATTTCATCAAATGTACCATCTTTGATAAACGTGTCATATAAATGGAACCCCTTGACGAGTTTTTCTGCTGTGGAATAGTCGCCGAACTCAAGCATGTTCAGCATGCTGATGTCATGATATTTGAATATCGATTTATCTAATTTTCTTGGATATTGTAATGATAGTTGAATGGATTTAAGGTATAATTCGATCTTTGAGTCTTTTTTCAAAGTAAGAAATTCAATCCATGAAATTTTTGGCCATTTGTCTTCATCTAAAGAGGTCAACAGTCGGTATTCATCATGTAACTTGCCAAAATTATAATCCTGAACTAGTGTAATTATTAAGTCAAACATCTCTTCAAATTTTCCATCCTGTTGCAATAGATCGACTTGTATTAATGAAATTTCTTTCGATTTCGGTAGTTTTTCTACAATAGCTCTATTCACTTTTGGATTGACATTAAGTTTAATGAATTGTAAACCTTTAGTTTTATCTAAGTCAATGAGTTTCAACGATGTTTTTCCGTACTCCGAGTCTGAAAGATATCCCGTCTTCAACAAGTGTATAGCATCATCCATAAAGAAATGATCATTTAAGAACGCGTTATACTTAGCAGCATTTTCCTTGGTTAAAAATTTCTTGTATCCTTTGGATGCAATTTCGGGTGGCACCAAGTCAATCTCATTATATTCCAAGACGTCCAAAATTTCATCTTCAGTTCCTATTTGATACAAATGCTGTCGGATTCTTTTAGTATTTGGATTCATTCTGGCATATTTATCCTTATCTATCACCAAATCAAAAGCCTCGTCCTGATCAAAGTGTTTCAAATAATCGATTGGATCTTTTTTTAGTATTTTACAAGCTTCAACTTTCAAACGTAAAGTTGTTACATTGTCTTCTAATTTAAATATTGCATCATAGTCTTCATTTTGCATCAACCTTTGCCATTTTCTATTTTTATCCTCATATAGCAACAGTACCTCACTGTTGACAATATACAAATCGTCCAACTTTACAATTCTTCCTTGTACATCTATAGAACCTATTTCATCTAAAGTCTCCAATGATGATATGATCAATCTATCAGTCATAGCAAATACATAAGGCCACTGTACTTCTACACTGGTGGGCTCTTTGTCCCAGGTGAGTGTTCCTCGAGTTGCATTACCTCGCTTATCAATAAACATTGCAATTGACCCAATTGTTAGTAGGAATTCATCTTTGAACGATTTGATGCAAGGTTTGCTGTTATGTTGGAATAATGAAATTTTCTCCAAATTGAACAAGTCATAGTCTGTATCATTAGCTAGCACTAATGCATCAGAGCCACATCCACAAATAGCCTTGGGATAGTCGAATTCCTTAATTATCTTTATTTCCCCGGAGATTATTCGTACTTTTGTAGATGAAAGCACCATTAAATTTTCCCCACAGTTGTAAATATTCGTCACGTCTTTCATGCGCTTCATATGACAAGGTGATAATTCTGGTAGACTATAATAACTTGTTTGTCTATTTGATAGCACTATCAATACGTCATTGAATACCAATAGCTTTTCAATTTTGGAGAGCTCCAAGCTCGTAATTAACAAATATTCATCTAATTTGTGATAGTGTAGAAGATGGTCCTCCGTTGCTATATAAAAGTTTTGTTCATACTTTTCAATGCTGTTGATTCTATCTGTAGTAAAAAGAGTTTGTAGTTGGTAATCCATGAAATTCTACGCTACCAATTGTGAGTTATTCATTTATACTGTTGGAGGAAACGCCAAGTTATCTCTATGTGCTACATATTCGGAATCAGCAAAACCCAATATAGTCTCTATTTCGTTTGATTTGTGACCTTTGATGAGATTGATCTCGGCTGAGGAATAATTTACTCTACAATGGCCAACTTCGTTTCCATTCTCGACTCTGATTGAAACGCATTCCAGTTCATGGAAATTTCCATGAACTTGTAAGATTCCAGCGGGTAATAAACCAGCCCGATCTTTTCTGGTTAATGCCTTGTAACAGCCTTGGTCTATAACTATTGTACCTTTTGTTTTAAGACCATGTAGTAACCAGAATCTTCTATCTGATTTGATTTTCACATGGGAGGCTAGACTAAGAAACCTTGTGTGTAATGGGATTTTCCCACTTGCGGCATCCACTATAGGATCAGCACCGCTTTGAATATGAGTGACAATTTCAAGTATATTTTGCGGTCTGCTAGATAAGGTGATAATTGTAGTGACACCCACATTGGTTGCTAATTCCGCAGCTATCAATTTCGTAGTCATGCCTCCAGTACCGACTTTTCCTGCCCCTATATCATTGGTTTTTACTTGTAATTCGTCGATCTTATCAACCAAAATAATTGGTTTGGCATTTGCATTGGTTCTTGGATTATCATCGTATAAACATTCTACATCCGTCATCAAAAATAAGTAATCGGCGTAAATCATTCCCGAAGTGATCGCAGAAAGGGTATCATTATCACCAAACTTAATTTCCGACACTGACAAGGTATCATTTTCATTGACGATCGGAATTATACCCATGTCGAGTAATTCATTAATGGTGTTTTTTGCATTTTTGTACTGGGTGAAATCCATGATATCATTTCTAGTAATTAAAATTTGACCAATCAACTGATTCATCTGTCGAAACAAACTGTCAAATAAACCCATGAGACGACTTTGACCAATTGAAGCTAAAGCTTGCACTTTAGACAATTCTTTTGGTTTCTCGGTCAACCCAACCACTTTCATACCAAATGCAATTGCTCCAGAAGAGACAATGATGATTTTATGGCCCTGTCTGCGTAACTTCACGGCTGTCTCTACAATGCGAGACATATTTGCTATTCTAGGCTCCAATGTGACCTCGTCGACTAGAGACGAGGTGCCTAGTTTGATGACGATAGTTAATGATTGCATGGTTGAAAAATTATTTTGATGCTGCAATCATTTGAGTCACGAAAGCTACCAAATGTAAGCGATTAGGAAATTTGATGTGTGCAATTGAGAAGTGCAAGTTGTATGCAATTATTTTACTTGAGACTGACAGAGTTCTATGCAGGCTAGATGTCTGAGTCAACGCGCATAGTCCGTAACCAAACTATTTTTGAATCAAAACTTATAAGAATTCTGAAATTAATGGTGGAGGTGGCGCTTGGAATAGAGTTTATAGACAAATCCAAATACATTTCAACTTTAGACTTCTTCATATAATGAGCTTGAGAAATCATTAGATTGGATGTTACAAGTTTGTCTCAATCTACCTTGGGTGACGAATAAAAACAAGAAATGAGAAAATAACAGACTAATAATCTGACTAATAACCTAACTGAGGAGTATAATAGGCTTTAAAAGTGCTTTTTTCTAAGATACAAATCAAGTGTTCACAACTTCCACTATCAGGGTGTTTTAAACGCTGCAAAGCACAAGAGCTATTCTAGGTCATTGTGTACTTTCTTCAGCGAACGAGTTAAACGGTGCTTCACCAAACAAGTTATATTTAGATTCTGTATGTTTTTGATCTCGTATGATCTTAATGCGAGTCAGTCAAACAGTGTATACTTCAGAGGGTCAAAATGAAAAAACAGCCTTGTAAGTGAACGACCGCTATAAGCACTCGACCAATTCTAAATTTGATCACATACAATTGATGCTTGAGTTTGCTTGTTGATTCCATATTTACCTTTACAATTGTTTGTTTTTAGATAAATATATATATATATCAATATCTACTAATAATCTAAGCACGATCAAAGTACTTGTTAGTGAATATAGTTTCTAAATTGTTTGGGTCTATGTCTCTCCAGTAGCTCAATTCAAATGGTAGATTCTCAGGCAAGAATTCTGGATAATTTTGCTTTATGGAATGATGAATCTCTCTTGCCAAAATGTCGTATGACCTGGGAGTATAGTGGATTCCATCGCTCAAAAAATCTTTCAAAGGAGGATCCTCAAGTATCTCCTCCTTCGAGTAGTCAGAGTTTTCCTGCATTATATGCCAAGTATCAATAAAGGCTACATTTTTCGTTTTTGCAATATCTTTAATCGCCTGGCTATACTTCAAGTTTCTCTTGTTATTAGTTGCAATAGGTGCGTCCAATTTTTCTTTTGCCAAGTTGTAATCATGTAATCCTGGGCCAATCACGATAAGTTTGATGTTATACTCCAAAGCAAGATCGATCAAATAGGTCATATTTTCTTTGTACCTTGTCAATGGTACTGGCTGAATGGCATTATTCTCCTCAAAAGCGTCGTTGGTGCCAAAGAAAATAGTCATCAATTTGATATTACTTCTTTCCTCATTGGACTCGGCTTGCAATATCCTTGGTAGGATCAGTCTGGCATGCTCTGAATTGTATCCTGAGTAGCCTCGGTTTAAAACGTCTAATTTCCTAACATATCTCAGTTGTAAATATGGATAAAACCCATTGAATTGAGTGATTGAGTCACCAAATAGTATAAATTTATTATAGCTCATGGAATAAAGGGGTTTTGTTTTACTGCGAAAATTCAAACTCGGTATTGCGAATTTTGATTAATCAATATGTATTATTTGGTTTTGCTAAATACCCGTCATCCAAATTTTCAATAATATCATTGAACCAGAATCCGATTAAAACAACAAAATAGATTAGAATGAGTATGACTCCTTTGAAATAGTTTGATTTACCCTCTGCGTAAATGTAAGTGAACAAATAAATCGATATCAATGTAGCGATAATATCCCACCTTGGGAAAACCAATGAGAAGATTTGATCGACGCTTACAAACTTCATTATGATTGAATAAATGACCAAACTTGGAATCTGGATCAAAACGACTTGAAGAGCGTATGCCGAACCGATCTCCATAGAAAGTGCCACATTCCCTCCTACAGCAAATGAAATGGCATTCAAAAACTCGGTAGTGTTTGGAACCAATGCAAATATAGTCAATCCGAGGAATTTAGGATCGATTGGAAAATCGGCAAGAATGGAATCGACATTGTCCACCAAAATCTCCGCGATTATGGCGTATAACAAAGTGGCGCCCAATAAAATAATTGTTGATTTTGCTCTTGACCAGTTTGGAGCTTCGTGGCTAGGAGTTTCATGGCTAGGAGTTTCATGGCTAGGAGCTTCGTGGCTAGGAGCTTCGTCTCTCGGAGTTGTAGGGGTTCCTTCGGCTCGTATTTCGTGTGAGTTAGTAGCCCAGATCAAACTTGCATGAGTACGTAAAGTAAAATATAATCCACACACATAAGCGGCAAATAATGCAATTGCAACAATTAGTGAAAATGGCTTCAATACCTTGTAATACAATGGATCCAATGTGAATGAAGGTTGTATGAGTCTACATTTTGTACAATCGTCATCATCTAACCCAATAATACACTTTTTGCATTTTATTTCATAAGCGCCGTAAATCTGATAAAACAAAGAAGGTGCAAACATGATAACCATGGCGTATAACAACATGGTTGAAGATACTCCAGCTGATCTTGGATTATATCTTTGTGTTTTCTTCTTGAGTGCACCTCCAACCATTGACAATCCTGGAAGTAGCAACACACCTCCAAGAATACTACCTATCATTGAACCTTCTACCAATTTTCCCTTTGATTGATTCAAAGCAACGCAATATAGAAATATTTCAACTATAGTTGAGAAAAAAGCATTGATCACCGCACCTACCCCCATAGATGATTGGGCTGAAATCGAAGCAACTGCTTGTCCTATAAAATATGCCAATGGAATAATTGAAAATAAACACAAACAAAAGATTACATTGGCTTCAGTGAGTAATATCTTGATATCGAGATATTCTTTCAAAAAATAATAGTCAAATATCACAAATAAAACAACTGACAATAAATTTATAAAGAAAATGTTAGTCCCATCAATTGTGTACTTGTAATAATGAAACCCGCAGCATCTATAAGTACATAATAAGATCATTTGATTCTTCTTCCTTGGTTGTTTGTAATAATCCTTTTCCAATTCGAAATCCAATGCTAAAGGGTGCCTCCTGATGTGATTATTTAAAGTAAGTGTTATATTTGTCATGGGAATGGTAAACACAATTAACCAGCACACAAATCCAATGAAGTATGAAATTGGTTGTAATACTAAGTAGAAATATACGTAGAATACGGCTCTACCCAAACTCCAATCACCTCTACCAAAAAATCTTACTTTTATATCCACATCTTCAACTTGATCATCCACTTGATAAGCGTCTCTCAATGGTCTACCTTTGTGATCTTTTAATAGTGGAGTAGTGTCACCAGTATATCTTCTAGGAGGAGCAAAAAACAATCTTCCTTCTTCTTGTTGTCTCCATTGGTGAAACTCATTAATTGTTCTTCCTTCCAATTGATCCTCATCTAAATAATTCTGATCTTTTGTCAACAACGCAAACTTACCAAATGGATATAGCCAGTATCCACCCAACCTAAACAAAGCAGTGGCATAAGGTTTTGATCCTGCAAGAAAAACCAATCCTGAGCCGATCAAACAAATGATGTAAATAAACAAACCAGCTGTTAAACTCCACATTAAGTTTGTCAACTTCACTCCCCAAAAGATTGCATGCGCTGGTTTTCTAAAATCGTGAATATCTTCATCAGCTCTTGTAGCAACCGATCTTTGCTTTTTGTATAATGACGGTTTCCATATTTTGATCCCAAAAGGATGGGTTGAGTTAATTGCGTCTTGTCTCTCTTTTAAATTAAGGGATTCAACGGTAGAGTCTGAGTGTATTGACCCACTATCTAAATTTGGACTTTGTAGATCTTTAAGTGCGTCATTGTAACCTTCAAGGTATTCCTCGTCTTCATTCTCTTTTACATCATCATCAACTGAAAATATCAATTTTGAATGATTGACTGATCCGAATCGTTTGAGGTTGGGCCGTGACCTTTTTCTAGTCCTACTACATGATCTATCCGATGATCCCAATACTGGTGTTGACATTATATTATAACTCTATTTGTCTAACATAGAGGAAAAAAAAAAAGCTCAATACATATTGTTGCAAATATTTAGTCACCTAATCTATGACCTCTACCTTTAAACGCTGAGTCACCAAACCATTTATATACAACTGTGGGCTCTTCCTTTTTATTACCATAAGGATGCATTAATATATCATAAAGCCATCTTGGCGCTTTTAAATAACCCTTATCGTAAATTGAATCTCCAATTATTTCATTATTCTGGCCAACCCTTTGATGTTTCAGTCCTTGAATCAAATTATAAAATGGAATTGTTTGTGATTGAACACATAAGTATAAATAACCAGTAGCTATACCCATCAATGTATCTATCAAAGCTGGAGGACCTCCCAAAATCATCTTGACTAACAAGTTGCCCAATGGAAGATAATATGCTTTGATAGGTACCAAACCAATGAGATTAATTTTTGCATTTTTGTTGGCTCTAGACCAAACGTAAGTAATACAAGCCAATAAGATTTCATGAGGAAAGAACAATTGTGGCTGGAAAATATTATAAATGAATGAAAAGATGAATATGCAAGTGGTACATAGTAGATTGAACCAAAGATAGTCGGGAAAGTTACCTTTAAATTTGCCATCTGCCTCTAAATGATTTGAAAAGGTGTAAAAAAAGTATATATCCAACAAGGCATTGAATTTATTAGGCGAAACAATTCCAGACGGTATCAATACAGATGTTAGAAATTTGTATGAATTGAGCAACAAATGTAGAATCAGTTTCAATGAATAAGAATATGCACCTTGTCTGAGTTGTCGATATATAAGCTTCAATCCTACTTCTAGCTCGTTATAACTGATGTAAAAAGCTGGAAATGCATTCAATGTGGAGATACCCAAGCAGACCAATACTGAGGTTATAGTAAAAAATCGAGTCACCGGTGGTATTGATCTTATATTATCAAGTAATGGATTTTCTGACATGTTGGATTGAAAGAAAAAAGAAAAAAAAAATCAATTTATATCACTAATCGTCAAAATTATGAAATTGGTACGGTTCTTAATGAACATACCTCACTCAACAGACCAACCTGTCACTGTTGAATTGAAGAATGGTAGTATAATAAATGGTAGATTGATGTCCTGCTTGCCGAATATGAACTTGAATTTGAGGAACGTTCGATTGCAGCAAAATTCTGAAGCACCAATGCACTTAAATTACATAAATATAAGAGGGAATCAAATTAGACAAATATTGTTGCCTGATGACTTAGATATTGATGGTGTTTTGGCAAAATCTGATACAAAGATCAAAGGTAAAGGAGCAGGGCCCAGAGTTGACAAGAAGCGAAGAAGATAATATATATTTACATAACGAATAATGATCAAAACCAGTCTTGTTTTCTCTTTTGTCTTTTTGCAAGCAATCTTTTATAATTTGGTCTAGCTTTTGCAATTATTTGGTCCATATTTTCAATAGCATTAGCTCTTTTGACCATTTTGTCTTGTATCTTGGCCAAGTCTGCTCTAGGTGATGGATTAACGATAGATGTGATAAACTTCAACAGATTGTACCTTTCTTCGTGGAACTTACGTGGTGTTTGTGGTAAAAGATCTTGTAAGCCAAACTTTTTAGCCAATTTGAATAAATCTGCCGATCTTCTTCTCGAGTATTTTGGTTGTTGCCAGTTACCTGTTTCTAGGTTTTTGTTTGGAAAAAAAGGGTTCAAGTCTGGGTCATTCGTTACTGATGGAGTTGATTTATATTGTTGAAATGGTCTAGGTGGGTACTTTATAAAGAAATTATGAAGCTTCTGTGGAAGCTTATTGAATGCTTCTTTTGAAGATAACATGGTGATTAGTTTGAAAAAAAAAAATTTATTTGATTACACACTGAAAAATTAAAATCAATAGATACTTTCAAAACTTACAAATATGAGGTTTTACGGATTTTGGAAAGAATATTTATGACCTCTATAACTGGTATAAATTGGGCTTATTTGGGACCGTCAATGATACATTTAACAACACCATTTCCTTCCCTTGTTGTGTCATAAGCTTTGATAGCATCTTCCCATTTGAATCTATGAGTTATCAACTTTTCAAAATCAATAATGTTTTCTTTAGAATTTTTTCTAAGAATCTCAATTGATGTTTTATAATCTCCATACCCGTATCTGAAAACTCCATACAAAGAAAGCTCTCTGCTGGAGAATTCAACAATTGGGAATGCAACGTCTTTACCGGCATTACCAATTTGAGCGAATCTACCACCATCCTTCAACACATAAACACCCAATTGAATGCATGGCTCTGCACCAGAACATTCTAAAACAACAGTTGGACGTATACCATCAAACGCTTTGATCAAATCTTTGTGATCACCACTTTTTGAATTGAAAGTATGAGTGGCACACCCGATATCCTTAGCCAATTGCAATTTGGAGTCAAAGATATCGACAACCATAATATTTCTTGCCCCCAATACTTTTGCAGCCGAAGCACTTAGCAACCCCACTGGTCCTGCACCAAAAACAACTACATCTTCGCCAAATTTCATATCAACTAATTTAATTCCATGTACTCCTACGGTCATTGGCTCAACCATTGCCCCCAAATCCAAAGAAACTGAATCTGGTAATTTGTACAAGAAATCTTCGGGAGTTTTGTAATACTTACATAAGGTACCGGGAGCATTGTCTTGATTCGGGTCCACTGGAGGAGTAGCAGCAAATGACATACATGGACACAATTGATATTTTCCTGATTTATAAGCATCACTCAACCTAGATGGGACACCTGGCTCAATTGCAACTTTATCGCCAACCTTTAAACTAGTGACGCTTGAACCTACTTTAGTCACAATACCAGAAGACTCGTGACCTAAAACCATTGGTTTTTTGAGAACAAATGGTCCAATTTTACCGTGTTTATAGTAATGAATGTCTGAACCACATATACCTGTTTTCTTAACTTCAACAATTACGTCATTTGGTTCTGTAATTTCTGGACTTTTATATTCTTCAAATGAGATATCGTCAACCTTGTTCAACACTAATGAAGGATTCATATTTGGTGATTGATTTTCTTGAAAAATACAGGGTGGGTTGTAACTCTTGCTTTATATACTTTTTTTTTGCATCAAGTGGGGCGAGAAATGTAAATAGATGCAACGATAATCTTTCCGATTTTTCATAACAAATGGCTTTTGCAATCTACAAGTCAAACGGCAATTACTGTCTACACAATGATTAAAACTCTCATTATCAAAATGTACATTCGAGTTATTTATTTTATCTATTTAGCTACGTGTTGTAAAGCTTCTAAAACTTCCAACTCAATGTTAGCTTCAGCAGCTACGACTTCGTCTTGAGAATCAGCTCTCTTTTGTGCATCAACAATCAAATTTTTAACGGTGTTTAAATCAATTTGGTCTGGTTTGAATGCCTCAATAGCACTTATAGTCAATTTGTTTCCTGGTTGAACCATGGCAATACCACCTGATACAAAATATTGTTCGGTTTCTCCACCTTTTGAGATGATTTCCAATAAACCTGGTCTTAATTGTTCAACGATTGGAATGTGGTTGGCTAAAATACCTAAATCACCATTAATTGATGGTAAATTGACTTGTTCAACTTCTGAATCTGAGTATAAAGTTTGGAAAGGTAATGCCAATGACAATTTCAATGCATCTGATGGTGTAGCAGCCTCTGTTGCGTATGTTCTTCTGACAACTGAAGATTGTTTAGCTACTTGACGTAATGCTTGTCTAAACATGATTTACAGTTGATTATTGAAATTTGAATAATTTTTTGCTTCACCGAAATGTATTAAAATTGGACATTTGTACACACTCGCTACACAAATTTTTATTGGTTTGAGTTGTAGACTTCCTAATTGGGTAATAACTATGAGCCAAATTGATTCAAGAAATTATCAACGTCAAAATCATCATTTAAATTACTGGTTTGATTATTGTTATTGTCACCCGAATCAAGCAAAGACATATTTAAGCCATCTAGTATCAGTTCCTCATTACCTAATAGATTATTCATATCCAAATCGTCTTCAGGATTGAAAACTTCTCTATTAGTTTCTGGGATCTCATTCAAATCAAAACCCATAAAATCATTAAAATCATTAAAATTCTTCTCTTCCTCTAGTTTTTGTTGTTGTTTCTTTTCTTCTTCAGCTCGTTTGGCTTGTTCTTTCGCTAGTTCAGCTTTTGCCAATTCTGCTTTCGCCGATTCTTCTTTTTCTCTCGCCATAGCTTCTTCCCTAGCTCTAGCTTCTTCTTGTGCTCTGATCTCGGCTAATCTTTTAGCTTCTTCTTCTTCTGCCCTCTTTTTAGCCTCCATTTCCTCTTTCAATCGTTTTGCTTCGGCATCCCGCTTTTGTTTCTCTAGTTCTTCTTTTATCTTCATTTCCTCTTGTTTTTGTTTATTTTCCACCATAGTGGCAATACACCATTTGGCATCGTTGAACTTCGAGATTGTTTCATCGAGGATATCATCAAATTTATTGATGTTGTGTGTTAGATGTTGTATGATATTATGCTGGATTAGTTGATTATTGGGACCTGTGATCAAATTGCTTTGCTTTATATTGCTATTAATGATCTCAAATATGAATCCTGACGTTTTTAGTACGTCATTTAAGGAATTATCTAATTTTGTTTGTAGATTAGCTGACATTGCAAGATATTTTTTTATCAATGTTTATCGTAAATTAAATTTTGACAGTAGATAAATGAAATATGGGATTTTTCACTAAATACAAAAGAATGATGAAGAATATATTGAGAAGATGATTCTGTATTGGAGATTTGTCAATTCTCGACTTTTTTTGAAATTACACCACTTTTTGTCAAATTTTGTCAAAATATGAAAAATATGACTGAATCTAGTTTTATTCTACACCAAGGTCCTGGCGTCAAACCACGACGGATAACTTATATGATTCGCGGTTCAAATTATTCTCTCTAGACTAAAGATCAATTTTATGTGTAAATGACTATCTATAAAATTATAAAGTGCTTATAAATTGTTGAATTTTATCCCAATATCCTTCTGCTAAAATTGTATCATTATGAAAAGCTTCAAATTTGTAAATCTTTTTTGGTCCCTTTATCAAGCTATAAAGTATCTCCATGTGTATCGGAGGAACTATTTCATCTTTTGTTCCACTCAACAACAATACTGGCGCGGTGATGTTACCCACTATAGCTTCAGAATTCCACCTCTGATGCACAAAAGACGTGAAGTACTTGAGTATGGGGAATATATGAGGTATTGTTTTCCTAATAGACAAAAATGTGTTTTCTAGAACCACCCCAGACACTTTGTGATGAGAAGCCATGTAAATTGCAACTGCCCCACCTAAAGATCTTCCATATAAGATCAAATCCGTTTTTCGATACTCGTCGTCTTTTTCAAGGTAGTCCATCACTGTATCTGCGTCGATCTTTAACCCTTTTTCCAGTGGGATTCCGGTAGATTTTCCATACCCGCGATAACTATATATGAAAACATTGTATCCTAATTGTTTGTAGAATATTGACACTATGGGCAATGCGTGACCTATGTTACCTGCATTTGGCGATAGCATAAGTATTGTCTTTTCTGAGTTTTGATTCAATGAATAACACTGTAAGGTCTCTCCGTCCTTTGTTTTGAGTTGAACCAATTGGTACGGCATGTCATATTTGTCTGGAGTAGCACAATACCCATGTCCATCATTTATACTTGCAGGATAGATAAGTGAGTTTTGAAAATAGTATACACCAGCCAACCCAATTACTCCTATGGACAAACCTATTTGTAACAACCTCTTTGCAAGGTTGAGTAACCACATTTGACGGCTGTGAATCTTGCGACTGTAGATAAACAAGAAAAAATAAAAATGTATTTCTGTTTATGAATGAGTTTAGCCAAGTTCGCATTCAACATCTATGGTACATTGGGCAGTCCTTCAGAGACGATATCGTCTACTGCATCATCAGTGAATTCAGATAAACTAGTTTATTTTTGTGATCGAGAGGTCAACACATTGAGTCAGTTTCATAATGCAGCAGTGATTGGAGGTAAAAATTATTTGAAATTATTATACTTCGACGAGGAACAATCGAGAATAGTGAACGAGGTGAGCTTGGATAATCGAAAATTGAACATTAATACTTTGAAAACGAGCTCGCAAGTCATTGCGGCGGGATTAACCAATGGACAAATTAATATTTATCAAAATGGCCAAGTTTCGAAATTGATTAATCATAAACGATCGATCAATTCATTAGACTTCATAGATGAGACTCAATTGGTGAGTGGTTCTCAAGATGGATTGATTAAAGTATGGGATCTAAGGGTCTCAAAGCCAGTAATCACCCTTGGAAACACTCATGATCCAGTACGGGCGTGTCAGAACATAAACAATTTGATACTTTCTGCCAATGACTCTGGTTCAGTATACAAATACGATTTGAGAAATGCTTCCAATTTTGAAAAAAAATGGAATTTGCACACCGGTCCTTGTCTATCCTTGCATATACATTCTGAGTTAGATCTAGTCGCTACTGGGGGTAGAGACCAAAAAATGCATGTTTTAAATTTCGAAAGCCAATCGAGTTTACCAGATTATACTATAAATACATATGGTCCAATTTTGAAAGTGCGATGGAACCATGACGATTTGGCTTGTTCCTATTTCGATGATGTTAATTTAACCATTTATAACTTGAGTAGGAAGTTCATTCCAAAAAGAGTACTATCGTTGAAAAAGCCAATAAGTAATTTTGTATGGGCTAATGATAAAATATGGATACTAACAAAGTCAAATGCGTTTGTTTCTTACGATTATAACGAAACTATTCAACCTATTGAAAATTTAGATAATATGGGTTTCAGCTGGAATGACTCAAATGATTTGATATTGGCCAGTAGTGACAAAAATGAATTTTCTGAATCAAATGAGATGAGATCATCATACGTGATGCCAGTGGAGTTGAACTTGCCTCAATATGACGACGAAGTTTTTCGAATTCTTTCAACTAGTTATATAATTGAAGTACCCACTGGGTATTCAATGATCGATATTTGTATGATAAATAGCAATATCGCAATGAATTGTGGTTACTATCGAGCGTGTCAAATTTGGAGATTGTTAGCCATTAGTATTGAAGAAGAGTCAGTGGAGGAAGTAGAAGAGATTGAGATTGAAACTGAAATACCACGATCAATAAATTCAAGTAATTCCAGCTCGGTATCATCCTCACCGATATCAGTGAGAACCACCCAGTTTAAAAAAGAGATTATAAAACTAACCAAACCATCTATTGTTTCAATTGTGTTAAGTGACGACAAAGCTTGGAAGTTTAAGAATTTGATTCTTCAACAATTGGAATATTCTATATCACAAGGAGATGTGATATTTGTATCCACAATTATCCTTTTGTTTCATGATCTAATCCCCAATATCATGGAAGATAATCAAATATTGGAAGTTTTAGACAAATATATCGAGTTGTTACAAAGAAAACAACTATTTACCAACGCAGTAAATATCATGAATAGAATACCGGAAAATCTTAAAGCAAGAATAGCTAAACATTACTTTAAAAACGTTGATTTTCGAACATTTTGCCACCATTGTTCCACAATCATCATGAACCAAGATAAACAAAACTACTACTGTTCAGAATGTTTTAGAAAATTATCCAATTGTATTTATTGTAATGAACCAAACACAGGGTTGTCAGTAGTAGTAAGTTTGACATGCGGTCATCGTGGCCATTTTGGATGTTTAAAGGAGTGGTTTATAAACGAAGAACAAGTTGATTGTCCTGGTTGTTAACATCTTATATTAACACCACATCGACGTCTAAATACTTCTTGATGATATCATATTTCACCACGTACACACCTTCTTTCAACAACTCCAACAGTTCCTCATCATTTAAATGGATCAATCGATCGTTCAAACACTTTATAAACACGGGACAATCGATGTCTGGCTGGACTATCATTGATTGCCCCCCACTTGTATCATCAAGATAGCTTAAAGTGGTTGGAACTTTCTTTAAGAAACAATTGTTATACAATGAACTTAACATTTGGAAATATCTTACGATATAATCTTTCTCTTCCTCACTTAAGTACGTTTGGTTCTCGTCGTTGAGATAAAATATTGTGAATTTATTCAATTTGCTTAATCTGACACGTAGATATAACCGTATTATATACTGTATTCTCTCTAGTTCAGTTTCGACAATCATCAACTGTAATTTGAAATCCTTGTTCACTCCATTAGTATCACCGTATTCATGAGAATCCAATAGGTATTGTTGTTGTGAGGATATATGAGACAAAATCGTATTCATGAGTGATGATTTATAAGGGAGAAGCTCTGGAGCCATACGCTCATTCACCATTGCCCTAGTTAGATTGCTTATGATATCCACATCGGTGGTTTCTTTTGTTGTTTCGAAATCTTTTAGAATATCATCAATATCCATAGCTGGATTTTTTTCTCAATGGATAGACAACAATTATTACAACAGAAAAGACAGCGGTTAAAGGAGTTGCAAGAGCGGAGAAAAGTAAGTTTGAAAGTTGAGGAGGTGAGGAAATTGGATGTATCAACGCAGACGAACGTGGAGATAAAGCCAGTCATTGTGCCAAAAGAATTGAATACTTATGACAAGGGAGTTCAAACCGTTCAAATCGAGGAAACAAAAGTGACACCAGTGAAGCAGGATACTAAGTATGTAAACGTGCAGGAAATATCACAATCTAAGCTCAATTCTGCAATTATATCCTCGATTAAGTTAGTGAATAAATTCAAGAAGTTACACGAGATTGAGTTGACCAAATCTCAAATTGAAACCACAAAACTAGATAAGCAACAGGTCGATATAGGTGGGAGATTAGTCATTTATAAGCAATATTTAGCTGTTATAAGCGATTACAAAGTGGTTGTCTATGACAGAATTACATACTTACCTCAGCATCACTTAATTTCGACCACACCAATTTCAAATGTAACGTTTGACATATACAAGGAAAGGGTGATTGGTATACTACAGCATGGTAAAATATGCATTTGGGAATTGAATGATAAATTGAAGACTTTACCAGTGCTTATTAGCCCTAATATCAATCCTATATTCATCAAACAATTGAAAGTAAATGAGAATGAAGTAATTCTTACAGTCTCAAAATCAGCCATAGAGATCTGGTCAGCTAATATTCTTCAATCACCACGAAGAAGAATACCATGTGACCGTACAATAACAAACGCAGTCTACATAGGAGACGATGCAATTGTTGGAGAGGAAAAGTACAATTTATATTTGATCTCAGGAGGGAAGATTTATCAAAACGAGGAATTGATACATGAAAGTGATTCTGCTATTTACTCTGTTGTTAAATTCAAAGATATTCTAATAACGTGTCACTCAGATTGGACTCTAAAATTATGGAAAGACAGCTTATACAAGTGTATACCAACCACAAATTTGATAACAAAAATAATCCCCAATGGAGATTTGAAATTTGTCACCATCGGTCATCTTAGCAAGTACGTAGTTGAGCTTTGGGATTTGAATAAAAGGTTGTATGCACCAATAATGAAAATAGACGAGTTCGATCAAATAATATCGGTCACTTACAATGAAAATGTGATCATTTCCACTCCAGAGAAACATATCATTTATTCTTTGGACGATTTAAAGATCGAAAAATGTGAATTTGATAAAGGTCTTATATAAAGTTATACAATTTGTCTCTTGGTTTTATTATGTCTTGATCTATTGTAATGCAATCATTTGTAGCTAATACCAAAAGCTCGAAAAAACATCTGGCGGCTTGTTTTTTTGGGTTCATTTTATTATCTTTAGACCCTAGTGGTGATTTTGTTTGGTTATCTTGTTGAATTATTTCTGATACATTGGTTTGTTGTTTTGAATTGAAAATATTAGTCAAATCGTGTGCTATTTGTATGGTTGCATGATTTTTATCTGTGTCCTCTTCCTCCGACTCATAGTGATCTTGAATATGTTCTGGTTCTAATTCATGGACCTGTTCGGGTTCCAAATCAGGTAATGAAAGGTCAAAATCCAAAGATTGATCAAAATTGTCTATTTCGGGTTCTTCTTCAGCTATCTCATAGCACCTAGTTTGCAATTCCTCGTCGATGTTGAACAATTTTCTTCTTTTTGGTGCTGATAACTCCTTAAGTGATTCGAGTTTCTCCTTATTTGTCAAGCTTATAGTTATCACTGGTTCATTATTCATTAAGTCTACTTGGTTATCTCTCAATTCTTGGACACTTATATCAATCTCGGTATCCACTACTAATCTTCTATAATTTGTATTCATATCGTTCCTAGTTCTTTTTTGTCTAGGTTGGGGCTGGGGTCTTGGAGGTGGTGAAGGAAGTGGAATTGCTTCTTGTTGTCCCTCTTCTTGATCTATTTCAAATGTTTCCAATGGTTCCCCAAAATCTATATCAAATATGGAATCTTTCTGGTGTAAATCTATTATTGATTGTTCTCTATCATCGATCATTGAATCGTCTCTCCTTCCTTCTTCCACATCCATATCTAGGTCAAAGTCCAAGTCGAAATTATCATCCATTTGTGGCTCCTCATACCTAGGAAATTCCATTGATTGGTCAAATGTTGTGTCTGGTTGAGTGGCTTGAGATAACATACCTCCTAAATTAGAGGCTGGCACTGATAAATCTAAGTCCTCTTGGTGCAATAAGTCCATTGAAGTGACTTGATCTTTTAACATCACCAGGCTCAAATTCATAATTGTTTGTTGCGGGTTTAAGTTCACATTATGATCGGTGGTTGTTTTCATCGCCAATTTGAATGATGATTTCAACTTATACAAGATATCATTCACGTCATCGAGGAGATACTTTGTCTTTCGAGAATATATCTTGACTATACCAAGCAATAATTGTCCCGACAATCTTAAAGTTATAGATGAGTTGTCTGTAGTTTCTATAGGATGATCTTCAATGTATTTGGTAGACTTTAGTAAGTTGGTGTTGAGTAATTGTTGCTTAGTGAGTTTCTTATCGTAGTTAGCAGCCAACCATACGTGACTCAAAGGTCCTTGTTTCGATATCAAATCCATAATGTTGTGAAAATAAAGAATTGAAATGGAAGTTGTTGTACGAAATGAAAATTGAAATACAAATGAAAACAACACGAAATTTAATTTTTACAAACGCGTGAAAAAAAATCTAACGCCAAAAAAATTATATATCAACACCAATTCCATTCGTAAAATTCGAATCCAAAGGTATATTGCATCTTGACAAAAATGTTAAGTATTAGTTTACAGTCACTGAGACAAAAACAGACATTGATTGGTTATTGTGATCTGGAGACTGTGTAGCTACTCATGAATTAAGATCTGTTACTGTTGAACTTATTTTACTATGTCAAAGGGTTTTATGAAGATCAGCACCCATTGGTGTGTTCAGCTATGAATGGTCTGCAAATGATCGTGTGATTAGTATCAAACAGAAGAGATATCGAGGATCACACATAGGTTATCCACACCATAAAATTGGGGGCTATCCCTAACTCAAGATACACTCTGAAGTATGTGTTGAAATAATCTAACTCATTTTTTTCTTCAACATAGCTTGTCTGATCTATGGTCTCAAGATAGACTATTTCATAGAGTTACCTGTATCTTGTATTTATTATTCGGATCTTCGACTGACTTATATAGGACAAGATCTAACTATTTCTTATTTTCCCAGCGTACTTAAAAGGGAGCCTCACCAATACGGTTTATTTTTCAGTTGTTAAGTTATGTTCTCACGATTTATAAAGTTTTAAACAAAAATAAAAAGCATTGAAAAGCTTCTCATTGTATCAAGATAGGGACCTACAATCACATTCAAATTACAAGTTGATCAACATTTATTGATCAATATACAAAAATTAGCCCAATATTTTAAATCTAAACCACAACCAATGGGTCTTTGATTTTGTCATCGTGACTCAAGAATTCCAATTTATCTCCTTCTTTGAGTTGTAATATCTTTTTCAATCTTTCTCCAATTTTAACCAATTTAGTGGTGTCACAATCCTTGGTCCAGACACCAATCCTATATGCTTGTTTTCTTATATTGATGACAATACCATTGACTTCCTCTTCATCGTCCTCTATAGTTTCACCAATAACAGAAAGCAATCCTCTTAACCACAAATCACTAATGACATTGGATGCTTCTTTTTTATTGAATGAATATTGCCATTTTCCACCTTTGGCATTTTGAGAGTCTTCCCATTCTGGTCTTATACCTTCTTTGAACAAGTGATAATCTGATTTCAAAGGCAATTGATTTGCTTGAGGGACTGAATTATAAATACCCCAAAATTCCTCTACCGATGAGAATGTAATGACTGGTTTCAACAATTCGTGCCATTGTTCTGACTTATTAGTTTGAGGTTTGGTATACCACAATGTCCATCTGTTGTTGAGAGGATGTTTAGCGGTGAAATCATCCTTTGAATCAAACACAGTTTTATCTTCTAAATTCAAGTTCTCAGTTTGACTGGATAAATCTTCAGTGGTAGACATTTGATTGTTTGTGGTTAAAAAATTTTACGGAAAAACAGAAGCAAAAGAATAAAGAACAGAGTGAATAATTATCCATGAACACACGACCAATATAAATATCTAAATACATCCCAAAAGAACAACAACACCACCCAATAACCCAGTGTAGATGCTACTTGAACTACCTAACCATTGGGGAGCAGCACCTCCTTGACTGGAGATAGTAGTTTGAGAATAACTTCTCATATTACCAATTGATTCTCCACCACTTAATGAGCCCATTCCAACTGAACCTTGTTGTACGTCTTCAGTGTTGGCCTCAGTGTATGTAGATATGAATGATTGTTGGTAGGTAGTTTGAACAGTGAGTAAACTGCCTCCAATGGTTGTGGTAATCCATACACTAGTTGGTTTTGCTGAACTTGTGTTGTCGCCTCCATCGTCTTGCATGGCTAAGGACATAACTTGTGATATGAGCCAGAATATTATAAAGTCTGTGATCTTCATATTGTGCGGGTATCTATTTGATTGTTTGTTTGTTTTGAATGTTTGATAGAAAGAAATTGCTGGGAGGTTTTTTTTCGTAGGTGTAGATCCAAAGTCGTGTATGTTGCTACTATTCGCGCTAGATATGAAAAAAACCTTAACTGTGTAAATTTAAGATGACCTTTGATAATCAATGGGTAAATCATTAAGTGAGGAGATATCTTCTCTTTATGCACCAAAGAAAGATTATGATATTGAAAATGAGGATGCACAAATTGGTGATGTATTTGAACATGAAGAAGGTCTGGAAGATTCCGATGAAGAGTTGAAAACTGATCATTATGTTAACACTTCAAAGTCGAAGTTGAGACAAAATGAGGTGAAGTTGGGGGGTAAATATAAAGGTGATGTAATAAGTCGGGATGATTTATATGGCTCTGACGGTGAAGTCAATCAGAGTAGTGAAGATAGCGATGAAGAAAGCGAGGAAGAGCTTATAGAGGATGACGAAAGTCAGGAAGATGATCTTGAAGAAGATCAAGAAGAAGATCAAGAAGAAAATCAAGAAGAAGAAGATCATGAGGATGAACAAGAAGGTGATGAGGATTCTGATCTGCATAGTGTAACTAGTCAAAATCAGGACGAAAGCCATAAGAGATCAATAATAAAAAACCTCATGGACAAAGAACGTACTCATATCATTAACAGACTCTCACAATCGACCATCAACGACGCTTTGAAAGGGTACGCCATAGTTCAGCAAAACAAAATTTTTGAAAAAATCATTAATGCAAGATTAAGCTTTCAAAAGTCTTTGAATCAAAGTAATAAACTACCTATTTCCCAAGCTGTTTACCAAGAAAATAAAACCGAACAAACTTCCAGTCTAATCAAGGAATCCAAAAATGAATTATATTCATTACTAGACTCCGTGATCAACTTGCGTAATGAATTATCTGAAACCACTTACAAACCCAAAAAACGTACTTATCAAGAATACCTTGAAACAAACGCCAAACAAAACCAAGAATTATCTGTAAATAGTAAAAAAACACTTCAAAAATGGTCCGTCAAAGTACTAAATCTGAGTGGGTCAAATGCAATCAATAAATTCAAATCAATTAATCAATCTTTTGACCAACAAGTGGAAAATAATCTATTAGACATGGATAGGTTAATCAAAAGAACAAGATTGAATAGAAAAAACATAACCCCCTTAGGTTATGTGGAGCCAGCACAACAAGAAGAAGTAAGACACAAGACCCAACCAAGTAATGAATATATTTTTGACGACGAAGACTTTTATCGTACATTACTCAATGATCTTGTCGATAGGAAAATTGCATCAAATCAAGAAATCACTCTAGTGAAGAACGTTCAAAGATCAAACAAAATCAAAAATAATGTCGATACCAAGGCTTCCAAAGGAAGGAAATTGAGATTCCAAGTGCAGGATCAACTAGCCAATTTTGAAACTTCAATTGGCTCATGGAAATGGAATGACGATCAAATTGATGAATTTTTTGCTAGTTTGTTGGGTCAAAAGGTCAATATGAATGAAGAAGAAGATGACGAAGGCGATGAAGATGACGCTGATGATGATGAAATAGTAAATGACGGTATTCAATTATTTGGTTAGTTTATCAATTTTGATCTTGTCTAGTTTTGTATTGTCTATTTTCAATTTACGAGTCGCATTAAAATTTATTTTCATTTTCAATCATAATCAATGAATAAACTATCGACATTCCAATTGAATGATTCACCTAAATTATTCAAACTTGCAAAGAAGTTAAATGAGCTGCGATTTTTTGAAGTATTTCTTAATGAATTGCAATTTCACATCCTCAACTACATTCTTTCATTAGATAATTATGACATCTGGAATAGCTTTCTCGAAGGTAAATGTTTTATCACATTCGAGAAAAGCGACGAGGAAAGTGAGAATGAAAGCGGAAACGAAATGAGCAAACAATTAGCCTTACATGTTCGATATCTATTGTGGGAAAAAGCAATCGATTTTTACTATTCAGAAGATGATAGTGTGTTAAGAGTGTTTGATGAACCAGAAAAGATTACAAAACCAAAAATACGAGAAGTGGAGGACGATTATGACGATGAAGATGAAGAAGGTGAGAATGAATTAATGAAGGAGGATGACGATAAGCTAATATATAACTCGAATAACCAACTTGTTCTTACTATTCCACAAATGAAACCAAAAGAAAACGAGGAGCAAGATGTGGGGCCGGAATTCAACAAAGTATATCACAATTTTGAATACGATAGAGAAACAATGATCAAAAGAAGAAAACTAGAACAATCAAATTTACAATTAGACACCAATAAAGAATCCACTAGTATCAATCTTGGTGTTGCATCTACATCACTACAACATTTGTTATCTACAATTCAAAACAAGAGAGAAGAAATCCCTTTATCCGACCAAGAATTGAAATCATTATTCATGGATGTAAGAAAAAATCGTGGAAAATGGGCAAATGATGACAGAATAGGCCAAGAAGAATTGTACGAAGCTTGCGAAAAAGTAGTAACAGATTTGAGAAACTATACAGAGCATTCCACGTTCTTCTTAAACAAAGTGTCGAAAAGAGAGGCTCCTAATTATGGGCTTATCATCAAAAAGCCAATGGACTTAAATACAGTGATGAAGAAATTGAAGAATCTATCCTATAATTCGAAAAGCGAATTTGTGGAGGATTTAATGTTGATATGGAGTAATTGTTTGACTTATAATGCTGACCCCAAGCACTTTATTAGAGCTCATGCATTGGCAATGCAAAAGAAATGTGTAAAATTAATTCCCACTATTCCAGATATAAAGATTAGAAATCGGTCGGATGAAAAAGAAGAAGAAGAAGAAGAACATTTAGAAGGTAAATCGGTGAAGGGTAGGAAAACTAGACTTGATATTAAACAAGAGCCCGAAAAAATCGCTACTCCCGTTAGCATCGAAATTGAGGATACACCACCAGAATCTGACGATGAAGTGGATGAAGAATTAAATTACGAAATTGAGGAAGAATATGACCCAGAACTACAAGCATGGAGAACAATAACTGCCAAATCCAGAGCCAACTATTGCGAATCTAGAGCCAATTTATTCAATGGAAACGAATTAAGAACAAACGCACGTGCAATCATTAGAAAACCATTTGAAATGTCCAACTTTAATCATTATCTTAATCAAGAATCCGTCAAAAAGACCGACAATCTACTAGAAGATGAACCTTACTTATTGGAATATGATATCACCGGCGGTATACCAGGATTATATGATGGTATATCCAATGAAGATTTAGACAAAATTGAATCTGATCTAGTTGATTCGATGTTGCAAACTGAGAGAAATGAACAAAGGTTCGTCAAAGGAAATACTGGGCTCAATAAATTATACCTTGAGAACATTACAGAAATACAAGAAATTCGAAAGATATGTTTCAAAATTTCCTTGATTCGACAAATGCAAACACAACAGTTTGTTCACCATACCCAAATGAAACAACCAGAAATACCACGTTTAAATGAGAAAGATGCCCCATTTGTAGAAGAGATTCAAGAATCCTTCGATGAAGGTATCAATTTCTCAGTCATACGAAAAGCTACTTCCAAAATCGCTATGATGACTGGGTTTGAAAAAACAGAGTCTGACGCAATAAATTGTCTAGCAAATGTCGCAGAGCAATATCTAGGAAACATTGCCAAAGCAATGAAGCAAAAAATCGAGTCATCGTCACCCAACCAATTGTCAAGCATCAATATTCTCTTGTCCACTTTACTTGAATCGGGTGTTACAAAACCAGACGATTTATACACTTTTATAAGAGAAAAAATCATCAAAATACAAGAAAAGTTGAAATTGCTTCGAGAAAACTTATCGAATTTCCTAAAAGATTTATTAAGACCAAGCTTGGCTAATTTCGATGAGAAAAATTTTGATGATAATTCAGAACAATTCGTCACTGGTGACTTTAGTAATGAATTACAAGAAGATTTCTTTGGGTTCAAAGAATTAGGGTTAGATAAAGAATTCAACATGTTGAGTTCGTCGATCCCCATACTATTATTGCATCAACGAAATCAACAACAACAATTGACAAAGAATAAGCAAAATAAATTTCAAGATTTGGAAAGTTATGAAATTAATGAAATGAAACAGAACGATCCTGTCATTGATCTTTTGAAACCATTCTACGGAAAAATGGTAGAGAGATCAAATAATTATTACAAAAAGAAAGGTATTGTGAGCTGGGAGTATTTGGTTGAAGATGAGCACATGCCACAGAAGATGAGAAATATTCGACCCAAAATAAGTCCATCTGGGAAGATAGGAAACATAAAAAAGAAGATAGTGGCCAATGCTTTTTTGATAGAGGAACCTGAGAATTCTGGTGCTGCTGTAAATGTATAATGATAGACGCTCTTTTTCTGACTCTCTTCAACGTGGTGGAAAGAACGCGAAAATAATTTTGTCTTTCTTCATTCATCTTTACAAACTTAATACCCATAAAAAAGCAGCAGGCCCATGTGTTAAGGAACCAAATCAAAGCATGAATGATGATATTCCAAACTTGAGTAAACTTAGTAAAGATGAATTATTTAAGAAAGACATTTTTGGAAGAACATTATTGCATGTTATCATATTGACTAATCAAATTGAACAATTTAAAAGTGTACTTAAGAATGACAATATCGATAAGGTTTTACTTATTTGCGATTATGAAAATGGATGGAATATCTTACATTATATCATATTTCATAAGAGAATAGCGATATTGAAACCTTTATTAGGATATTTTAGATCAATTAACAATCTAATCTTCAATACTGCATTAATTGAGATGTTAAAGTGTAAAGATAGAAATGGCAATGTGCCATTACAGTTGATGAATAATGACTTTAAGAATTTGTTATGGATTCCCGAATACGTAACAGATAATGGGTATGAGTTCACTTATAAAGAGGAGAAAAATTTGATAGAATGGGATGAACAGAGGGGAGGTTCGGAAATCTTTGTTCTAGGCTCAAACGTAAACAATCAATTAGGTTTAGGTGACTCAACCGACAGATCAACACCATCGAGAGTTTCTCATGATACCTTTAAATTAAAGGAAAGAATAATTTCAGAGGTGATGAGAAAACCACGATACAAGAAAATTGCTATTTCCAAGAATCATTCCGTAGTGCTCACATTAAATGGTGAGATGTTCTCTGCAGGTATTGGATCACGAGGTAGATTGGGGCACCTGCAACAAAAAAACTGTTTCCAATTCAAGCAAATTGATCTATTCGAATGTGCAGATGTAGCTATCTCGAACAATCACTCGATTGTTTTGACGGAGAAAAATGAAATTTATGCTTGGGGGTTAAATAGTTTTAATCAATTGGGATGTCCCAATCAGAAAGCGAAAAATTATTTGGATAATTACATTTCAACTCCTACATTGATCAATTTGAAACATAAGGAGACATTGTTTGGTGTTGAAGTGTCAAAAATCCATTCCGTGACCTGGTCTAAAAATAATTTGTATTTTTGGGGCTTGAATGTGGGTCAAATGGGAATTTTATGCGACGGTGATATTGAGGTGAAAGTGCAGGACCAGAGTTTGAAAGGTGATGTACAATTGCCAAAAATGATCAGTTTAAGAGATGAAATCAAGTTTGTTAGCACGAGTGAATTAATCACTTGTGTAGTAACTATTCAGAACGACATACACGTGTATTATAATAATCAACATTTCAAGTTACCCAAAGTGTACAAGGGCAATGACAAACATTTTGATATTTTCAAACCAGCCAGGATCACCGAGGCTGCGATTATACAAAAGATTGTCACTAAAGGACCAGAAAACAGTATGATTTTACTAAGTAATGGCTCGATTTTGAAGTTTGCAATTAACGTGAGTGACATAAAGAATACCAGATACACCTCAGTGTGGAAAGCTTACGATCATGAATTGGCGGCAAAAGACTTTGATATATCAAGTGATGGCTCTGTTGTATTATGTACCAGATATGGGCACGTTTTTATAAAGTCAGTAGTATCGAATCAGAGAAAGTCGTCTATGAGTGGCACTACGTTACCAATAGCATTATCTAAGAACAAATTCAAAAAAATTGAGAACGTGAATAAAGTAGTTCGAGTCACATGTGACGCTAAATTTTTATCATTTGGTTTCATTCGAGATGATATTGATTTATTACCATTTGAACTTCGTAAGAATCGCTTTTTCAAAGATATTGAGTATTTGTCCAGCGCAAGTGAAGCGAACTTTTATAGAAAACAGGATCAATTATTTCAAGAGGGTAGAAAAACCTATATCAGCAGTTTCATACCTGTTGATAGAGCGGAAGAGGAGCTTTCGGATGGTTTGTTTGACAAGTATCGTCATTATTTCAAAGCACCTTCTGCCAAGTATGAAGATATGTATGAAAATTATGAGAATAACGAGCTACAGCAAATTGAAAATCTATTTATTTCCGATGAAGCTTTTTTAAGGTACAAATTTTCAAATGAAGTGGGGAATGGGAAGAATTTTGATTGTCATATTTTAATTGATGAGGTGAAAATTGGAGTCCATAAACAAATTCTAAGATTTAGATCCCCAATTTTTGATAAACTACTTAATTTGAGTGACCCCAATGAGCATTTAGTTACTCAAATAAATGCAAGATGGATTCCAAAGGAGTCTGTTTTAAGAATTGAAAATGCCCAAATCTTGTCAGTTCTTTTATTCATTCATACTATTTACTCAGATAGAAAAGTCGATATCTGGAGAAGATACACCTCAAGACATGATTATCCTAATAATTTGAGAATTGTTCACGATGAATACGAAATATTGTTAAGATCATTTGATGTATCTTACAATCAACCGAAAAAATTCGTCAACTCATTTCAAAACTTCCAAGATGGCGATATACTGTTCAAACTACTGGATGGTGAAATGCAAGCACATTCGTTTATATTGAAATCTCGGTCGGCTTATTTTGAGACTTTGTTATCTGGTAGATGGGAAAATATCAAGCAATTTGACTTCAGTGGGCTAAACAAATTTCAAATGTCATTTATACTCAAACATTTATACGGAGTGTCCAATACAGAGATCTTTGATGAGTTTGATTATGAATATAGTGAACGAGACGAGTTTATAAATAAATTACTAGAATTAATCGAGGTAACTGATGAGCTTTTGTTGTTTCAATTGAAGGATTTGATACAGCTGGTCATAGGTGATTTGTTGTCACTTGAGAATGTGCTTATTTTGATAGTGCATGCTGACTATTTGTCATGTAAAAAGTTATTTCACGCGTGTTGTTGGTACATTTACAATAACTTGGAGTGTTTGATTTTTGATTCGTCATTCAAAGATATACCAAATGATATATTGATTAGATTGGAGACACAAATCAGACTATTTCAGGAATGCCATATAATCGACATGCATTCGAAAAATATATGGATTGAGAATCATCAATTGCTTAACCAATTTATGTGCGATTTATCAGGTTTTAATGAAAACTTCATGAGTGATAAAAAGGGGTATCTGTCGTTCGAGCCGTTGATCGACAACGATAGAAAACCAAAAGAGGTTGCGAAAAGAAAGAAATCTAGGAAAAGTATTACTCAAACTAATGATATTCTTGATTTTAGAAAAACAATCACCGGCAAAGATTTTGCTCCAGTTATTGAAGAGGACGCCTTCATCACTGTTGAAAGAAAGTCTAGAAAAAAATCACCATCCCCAGAGTCCACCCCAGATACGTCATTGTCAGAAGCTATAGTCAACAAATCTCCGATTCTGAATGACTTTACTATGCAGAACAATTGGGCTCAACCTAAATTGCAAATCCAAGACAAGCCAAGTATCAAACTATCTTTGCCTTTAGAAACGAAAGTAAAGCCTAAATTAAAATTTGGACCCGTGACGAAGGTTTCACAAAAGGAGAGAAAGAAGCTAGCAGCAGCAGCAGCAGCAGCGGCAGCAGCGACAATTACACCGGAATTGAAGAGCTCACCTTCTTCATCCTCAACCAATTTAGCGCCATGGTCAAATGTCTCATCACAATCCAAATCCAGTGATTCCATAAATGAATTACCAATCTTGGGATCAGCAAAAGTCAAATCCAATGGAAAACCGTCTCCTCCACAAAGATCTTCGTCGATGTCTGCTTCAATCTCATTAAACTCATCACCGTCATTGCAAGACATCATGATTCAAGAAACATTGAAATTGGAACAACTCAAAATACAAGACACCGAGCGAAAATCACTTCTCGAAATTCAAAAAGAGCAAGAATTTGCCAAATGGTGGGAAGAAGAATCTAAAAGAGTTCAAAAAGATATGGAAAAAGCCAAAAAACAGCCTAGAAAGAGAAGGACACAAAAATCTAAGTAATATATAATACATTTACTTTTTATCGAAATCAACTTCTTCATCTTTGACATCAGTGAATTTGATTTTCTCTGGAAACCACCCGTACTCTTTCATATCTACGTGTTTTTTGGGACCCGAGCCTACGAACTCAATACCTTCCTTCTCGATCAAGTCTTTTTGCCTTGTACATCTAGATCTTTCACCTCTCAAAGTTCCATCATTCCCCAAGATTCTGTGCCAAGGGAAGGAATCATAGTCAATCTTCTTAGAATCGTCATCCAAAGTTTCATTCAATTGTTTGATGATCAATTTGCAATTGTTTAAGTCTTGTCCTACCACTCTGGAATAAGTTTTAGCCTTGCCTACCAACATAGCAATGTGTCCATAGCTGGTGACCTTCCCCTTTGGTACTTTTGTCACGGCGGACATAATTCTGTACTGGACTCTGTTTGGAGCTTTGATGATCTTTAATTCCTTCTCTTGTTCTCTGGTGGTCATTTTGGTAAAGTTATGTAAATGGTTGCGATTTTTAAGTTGCTACACTTTGTCATATAATTAAGGTAGAAAAAATTAATAAACGACATATGCAGAGAATTTACACAAAATCTATGCAAGATTCGCGCGCAACCTATATGTATTATTTATTCAGCCAAAGTTTGACTGTTCTATCCCAACCGCTACTCACTATTGAACTCTCATCGTTACTTAAATCCAAAATCATTACTTTATCAATACCTTTTAGACTCTTGATTCTAATCCAATTGTTCACAGACCAGATATTTATGGTTTCATCATAGGAACTACTGACTAATGTATTACCATCATGAGAGAATTTCAAATCGGACACCAATTTCGTATGAGCTGGAATGGTATGCAACTCACCATTGGTCCTATTTACTTTTCTCATATCCCATATTTTTATTGAGCAATCGCCAGAGCCGCTAGCTAGGTAGTATCCATTACTAGACCAATCTAAAGAGTAGACAGGCTTCGAATGTCCCATTAAGTTGGTAAGTAATCTTCCAGATCGTAAATCCCAAACTTTAACAATACCATCCAAACCGCTTGTTGAAAACAATGAGCCATCAGAATGTAAAGAACCTGTAAATATCTCCTTTGAATGCCCCTCTTGTTGATACAACTCTGTTTCCATTGAAATGTCCCACAATTTCCATGTTTGGTCAAATGATGTTGAAAGAATAAGATTGTTTATGTTGTGGAGCTTTAGGCTTGTTATTCTGTTTGAATGTGCGTGTTTTATTGTTGTTGGTTTCGGATCATTCCAAAGGTTGATAGAACCTTCATTTCCTCCTGAAACTAGTATGCTATTCCAATCGAGTGTAACTTTTTCAGTGTGATAATTTCTATGAGTGTTTTGTATAGATAAAGTTTTTGAATTTAAGATAGTGATGGAACCATCCCACGATCCCACCGCAATTGAGTCATTGCTCGGATTGTACTTAATACTAGACAATGCTCTGGTGTTTCCTGGAATTGTCTGAGACCCGAATAATTCAAACTTTTTATAACTTTCAATAATGGATCTTCGTATTTTCAAAAGTTCGATGTCATTGAGAGACTTAATCAAGTCTCTTGTTTTCAACAATCGATCATTTGAATTTTTTAATGATGATTTCAATATTTTCATTCTCACCTCTTGTAATTCTGGGGATCCTGGTGTATAGAATTCTTCATCCTCAGACATGTCCTCATCATCATCTTCCTCTTGAGATTGTAACAAATTCACAAGTCGTAGTTTTCTTTCTTGCTCTGACTCATTATTCAACATTACTGGTTGATTCAATTCTTTCAACTGAGACCTGACTTCATCGTCGGTTTCTATATTATTTATAATTGGTATTTCATCAAAATTCATTAGAGATTTTTTCGAGACACAAAAGAAAAAATTATTTATTGATGATTTTGTTTCAAGATTCGATCTGAATATTGAGCGAAATTCTCCTCGTTATTGATCGGCTCATCAAGATTAGGTTGACAAAATACTGCTAATGTGTTTCTACTAACATTGGGCAAGCTTGTTCCTTTGACGAAATGCGGCACAGCTCGAAATTTTCCCCTTGAAATATCTTCCAACGCTGAACCGGACTGGAATGCCAAGCAATCTTTCGGAATTGATACTTTGACCACTTCATTATTTCTATTCTTGATGAATAAACCACCATCGGACTCGACTTCGGCATTTAATTCGTCTAGATATAAAGATGATGTCAATCCAGTCAAGCACGAATGGTCTAAATGCTCACCACACCAATCTGGATCGTTCGTTACAGGATAATAGTGAAGTAATCTTGCTTTTGTACATGTAGACTCTTTGACTATTCGATTAAGGAACCCTGCTTCGTAAGTAGGATGTATTTTGGATATATATCTATCACAATTCACGGCAACGTGTTCCGCAACATCGATAATAAGATTACAAAGTGCTTTAACCTGAACTTCGAAGTTATTTATATTCGAGGGCCAGATGTTTGGATGGGTATAAGTTGGATAATTTGGGAATCGATTGATCAATTCTTTTGATGGACCTTCTAAATTTGAATTATTATGAAAGGCGCAATTGACGTAATAAGACCCCTTATTGAAATCATATTTCCCATTTGCTAATTTCTCTTTGCCTAGTGACCAACCAGTGAGCCATAAACTTTGGGGATTTTCTAATTTCTCAAGTTCGTTTTTTGGCAACTTGGCTAATGTATTAATAGACTTTAAAACATTTGAGCGTAATCTAGTGAACTCTTCAGGAAGATCCTTGACTATAATTATACCTAAAGAGTCGGTGCCGAAAGCTTGAGTCAAGAGTTCGTCTGATATGCCATTTTGCAAATCACCTAATGAGACTATGACTGGGTCCATTTTCAGATATGATTTTTTTTTTTGTTTAAAAGTGGTCTTGGATGAGTAAACAATTTTCCATTAAATATTGATCAAGGTTGAAAGGCTGGGTTTGTACTATAACAGATTGGAAATACTTCAAAGTGATGAAAACAAACAAATATAACATCATGAAGGAAACATTGACCTTCAGAATGGATTTCCAAAGCAAGTTATTAGATTGATATGAGTACATTAAAGGATGAAAAGTTTAGTTAGTGAAATGAAAGAAGTTGAGAATAGAGTTGGTTAAATAGTTTGTCATCGTTTTGCAGTCATCAAAAGAAACTTTAGCCTTTTATTAAATTTGACCGAGCTTCGCTTTTTATGTTTTTTTGTGCTTTCTTTTTTTTTTTTTTTTTTTTTTTTTTTTTTTCGGTTAATGGGTAGAAAATTTTTAAGGGGCGTTTAAATCTCAATAGAAAAAAAAAAACTAATTTTATTTATGAATATTAATTTTT